>CALZFC010000020.1:3342500-3495000 GCA_945643635.1 Allodiplogaster sudhausi
CCGGAGAGGACTCGGAAGATGGCACACATTGCACAGGTTGGAAACGGAAGGGAAGGCAAGGAAGACACTTGAGATCGACTGGGAGGGTACTCTGGGTTGTTGTTGTAAGAGAGAGGGAGAAGTAGTAACGAGGCATTGGAGAAGAAGCGTACATTCATTTCCTCTTGTAACAAGTTGTAGCAGTCGCATAAGATTATGAAGACTAGGGAAAAATTTAGGAAGAAAAATTTTAATTAACATATTTTTGTAACGTTTTTAATAAGCATTATGACAATTAACAGTTAGATTTTTATCTGAAATATGCATGTAATTGATTAGTTTCTCAGGTCAACGAAACACGCCTTGGGATGCAGAGTCGAGCACACCACCTTTATTCGGCACTGCATGTTAGTCTCACATTATCATCTCTGACCGACAGTCTCTCTCTCTCTCTTTCCCTCTTTCTTTGTATCCCCCTCACCCTATACTTCCCTTGTTATTCTTGCTGGTAGCTGAAAAAAACTTGCCTCAGGAGAAGCGAAGCCAGCTGGTGAAACTGCTGGGAGACGGTCTTCAGTACGTGGCTCTCCTCCAGAACAACCTCATTCTCGACCGCCTTTTCGAGTGGAAGAATCGACAGAAACTCGCGCAGATCGGCATGCCCTTCGACAGCAAGGATTCTGCTCTCGACGAGTTGCAATGCGAGTCAGTTGTTGTAATGTTATTTCGTATTTGTCATTGCAGTGCTGTACTTATGGCACCATATTTTGTTGTAGAAAGTATTGATTATCAGTTCTTTGAATTCTGCAGTTATTAGTTGTACTTTCCTTCCACCGAGACGATAATTAGTCATGCCAAGTCGCAGACTGAAGCACATGACTTTGAAATTAGTGTTGCTGGCAAGTTGATGTCAATTTCAGCTGCTCTTTTAGTTCCCTCTGGAAAAAGTAATTATAAGATGCCTGAAATGGAAAGATGGCTAAAGGTCGTCCCAAAAAAGGAAGAAAAGTAGAGTTAGTTGTGTCGAGGAGAGTTCTTTGATTTTGAAGAATAGCTAAAAGAGTTGGATGTGCAGCTTCGAGTTGCTGGCGGAGCAGAACTGGCAACTGCGCACGTTCGCATCGTGGCAGACCGATCTGCTGAGGAGAGGCCCGCAAGTCAACGATAACGGAGCACAGGCACATCTCGCTAATCTCAGCAAACTGGTTGGTCTTCTCTCTCTCACTCTCTCTCTCTCTCTCTCTCTCTGTCCTCTCTCTCTCTCTCTCTGTCTTCTCTCTCTCTCTCTTTCTCTCTCTCTCTCCTCTCTCCTTCACACTGTCCAGGTGGAACAACTGACGAAGCTCCTCTGCATGCTCGTCTCCCAGTCCTTCATCGTTTCCGTCCAGCCTGAACCTGTTCTCAAGACGCAGCACAAGTTCATTACAGAGGTACGGAATGATTTTTTTATTTTGTTTCGTGGGCTCTCGCAAAGATTTAAGATGATCGTGTAACTTGTAGTACTGCCTTATTACTAGTAGATTGGGAGATTGACAAAATACTATGGTCGGATCATGTACCGCTTTGTGCTCCGAAAGTTTGGGGAAATTAACAGCTTGGAGCATACCGTACTTCTCAACTTATTTCGCTTTCATGTTTTTACGAAGCCTAGGAATTCGCCTTTATTCCCTTATCTTTGACCTGCGTTTCAATTTGTAGCAGGAGGTAGCAAGTTCTATGAAATACGAAAATAATTGTAGTAGTTGATAGGAAAATTTACATGTGTTTGTTATTCTGAGCGTGATCTTTGTTTTAGTGTAAGTATCATTTTCGAAAATAAAAAAAATAGATGTAATGTCAATATTATATGCCAGGCTACGCACTAATATATAATATATTTGAAGGCTCGTTTGCTCATCGGCGACAAGCTCGGCATCCGTCAACATCTCGTGCACACCAATGTGACTGTTCGAATCATAGCAGAGGAGGAGGCTCGTCTGCTCTCCATCGGACAACTCGCTTACTCGGATGTGTTCGTCACTTCCCTTGTTCACTCATTCGTAGGCTTCTGTTCATTTGTTCAATTTGATTTACTTACCTTCGTCCAGGTATCTCCATCCCCTTCTCTATATGGAGTTAAAGTCACTGTCAAAGGCCCTACAAAACGGGTTTTGTTGAGGAATTTTGTGCTCGGAAAACAAGTAATATAAAAAATCGGATTTTTTGCTACAATTTGCACCAAAAGCTGATTGTGATTGGTCCAAAAAACAGTGTGTGCTCTGTTCATTTAGGTCCAAAAACAGTGTGTGTGCTCCGTTTTGGAATTGGCTTCTTTTTAACCATGGTCCTTTACTCCATTGTAGAATTCGGTTTCTGATTTATGATTTCTTTAGCGAGTAACTTGTTGTATACATAATATATTTAATGTCGAGAAAAGCAATGTTCTCTTCTTCAGGAAGACGGTGGGAACGATCAGCAACGAGGACGAGAAGATGACGATGGACGAGCGTGGACACATGCTCTGCAAGTTTAACAACTCGGTGTGTTCTCTATTTCACTCTGGATACATAAATGTATAATATCTTCCATTGTGTTCTGTAAAGTAATCGACAGTTCCTTCTTTTAATATTTGGCACTGTCATGTTGTAATGCCATTAGTTGTTCACTGTTCTTTATTTTTTTATTATAGAGATTCCGGTTTTGTTTGTTCATTAAAATGGCTAAAAATGTTAAGAAGCTAACCCGCATCGCGCACCGCAAGCCGCCTCCCAAGGCCGAGCTGAAGATGGCCTCTCCCTCTCCAATGGGCGCCCCCCAGGCAGCCACCGATCAGAAGTACGCACTCCTCTACAACATCTCCTCCTTCCAACTCGGCAATCTTGGCAAGGTGTGCGGGCATAGATATGTCTACTTATTAGATTATCAATTTTAAATATACATTTTAAAAAAGCTAACGAATAATTGTGCAGTTCGACGTCTGGACCCTGTCGCTCCCTCTGATGGTCACTGTGCATGGCTCTCAAGACTGCGATGCGCAAGGGGCTATTCTCTGGCAACGTTCCTTCTCATCAGTTGTTAGTTATAGGAATCTTCCATCCCTTGCTGAACACAGTCAAGAATACAGTAGAACAATTTACAACATTGGGTGTGGCTCTCATTTTTAGCAAGATTGTAAGAATGTAAGAACTATTACCACTGATCGCATACATTATTAAGCTGATCAGTTGACATTCTTAGAAACGTCAGTATTCATTCCAGAATCGTTGCATCAGCGGGCCGGATATGGTGGCGGCTTCTTGGCCCGAACTGGCCCAAGTCCTCCGCCACAAGTTCTCGCTTTTCACGGGAGCCCGCCGAGCTCTCTCCGACTCGGATCTGGCGTATCTCTACGAGAAGCTGTACATCCCTGGCACGCAGGACAGCAAGCCGATCACATTCCACCAGTTCGCCAAGGTATGATTCGATTGCAAGAAACAGAGACACTATTGCTAGATGAGTAGAGTCCAGATGAAAATACGAGAGCAGTTGACATTGATATGAGGGAAAAGGGTTAAAAGGGGGCTATTCATATTATCCAGAAGAAATATATATATCCCTGCCAGAAGCTCTACGTTGCCTAGTTCAGCAGGATCTCAGAGACGATGTCGGCTTCACATTCTGGGAGTGGTTCTTCTCCGTCATGCAGCTCATCAAGCAGAAGCTACTCAAGTTCTGGGATGAAGGTTGGGATGAATTTGATCGTGGATTAACGATTCTTATCGTTTTTGAATAACAATGAACATTTATAAGCAATAACAATATGAATGAAAGTTAGAAAGATTGTGATGTTCGGGTAACAATTAAAGATTAATGTGTTACTTTTACTGAAATTAGAAGCGAGATGCGCTGGCAACGTAAAGGAATCCGTTACGCTAAGCGAAGCGTACTCTCGTGTCTCCAATTCATGGCTGGCAACTGACACTTTTACAGGATGGCTTCAAGGCTTCGTGAGCAAGCAGGGAGCCTCGCAGCAGCTTCTCCAGATGCCCCACGCGTCCTTCCTTCTTCGATTCTCGGACACTCAGACAGGCGCTGTTTCCATCGGATTCGCACACGAAGAGGACGGCAAGAAAAGTAGGGTTTTATTTATTACATTTAGGGCAAGAAAATAGGGTTTCATATCGGAAAAACCGTGTAATATTTACGAGGAAACTGTGTCATAAGGGTCGCAAGGATGAAATAGTTTCTTTTAGTTCCCTTCCACTTGGCGCCATTCACAATTCGAGATCTTGACCAACTCTCGCTCGCTCAGAGAATTGCCTCGTGCCCACAGCTCAAGGAGATTCGGTTAGCATATTACTATTTAATATAATTGTACTATTTAATAACATTATTGAGCTATTTTTATATCTACGAAGTAATAGTAAGAAAATGTTCTTCTCGTGAGGTTGCGAGTGTATAAAATGTGCTTTTTTGACCTAGGGTGTATAAGATATCTTAGATATCATGCAAAGATTGAAATACAGTGTTCTCCTCATTCAGCTACCTCTACCCGAGCATCGACAAGGAGGAGATGCTCAAGTACTTTGAGGGCGAAGAGAGACACAAGACGGAGGCGGAGTCGCCGACGGGGTACATCCAATCGGAGATTGTCATGGTCGCCAAGACGGCCGGGTCAGTTGCATACTTCTCTATTTTTGGTTAATAATTAAGGCACTAAAAATAAATATAAAAAAATCTTGATAAAATATATTAAGCAAGTGAAGGTCATGTTGTATTTCAAAGATCTCTTTCCATCTCATACTGGTTCTTACTTTTAAGAAAAAGAAAGCTCTAAAATCTCGGGTTCTTTAGAAAGATGAGCTCGGCTTCCTTTGGCGACTCGCCCTCACCACTCTCGGTTCAATCAAAGTTGGACTGGTCGCCAGGCGAGGTGCAAGGAGGCATGAACAACAACAGCATGGACATGTTAGTTGGAGATTCTCTCTCTCTCTCTCTCTCTCTTTCTCTCTCTCTCTTTCTCTCTCTTCTACTCATGCACTCTCTTCGCTCTTACTTTTTTATATTTTTTTTCGCTCCTCTGGCGTACCCGTGCTGTATCACCCCTTATCCTTCACTATTCTAGCTTTTAAAATATTGTATTTTTTCGATCATTCGTTGCCCTTTTCAGTGGCGATGAAATAGTCTCGATGCTGTCTCAATCGGGCCTCGAGGGAAACGGCGGAGGCGGGGACGTTTCTTCTCTCCTCGGTCCTTCCTTCCACCCCCAACTGCCCTCTCAACCACTCCAACACATCGACCTGACCTTCGTTGATCAGCTCGGCCAGCAACAGTACTTCCGTCATGAATGATTTCAAAGGCTTTTACATATTTTGATATCTTAAATCAAAGTGGATACAATGTAAATATGCACTAGATTCCCCAAGTTCCTTCACAAAATCCGACCTCATATACTGAAGTTTGCCTAAATGTAATTATTATGCATTGTTCTGTTTAGTTAGTCTTTTAAAAGATAACATTTTAATATGTATATTTTAATCTCCTGATTTAATTCCACTATGGTAATTGTTCAAGATGCCTCCTCTCTTCTACTTGATAACAGAGATAATGCAGAGTTCCAGAGGAGAAAGCGTAGTTGTTGCCCTAGAAGTTTTAGTCTGCAGCATATCCTTTGCAGTAGAGAAGATTACGATGACTTTTTCATATCTTGTTTCATTACACGTCTTCGTAAATTCGACTAATGCTTTTTTTGTTCTGTCGTATTCTTAGAGATCTCTCGTAGTTCAAAGTTTTAGCAAAGTGTGTTTTATTCTCTTTTCTGTGCAATCTCACTCCTTTTCTCCGCTGGCCATGATCTATTTAATCTAGTCACTCTGCCTAATTTTGTCATCCTTTGTTTCTTTTTGTCAATCTTGTTTCATTTTCTATGAGCAACAAATAAACATTTCCTTCTTTGATTTCTTCTAACAATAAGATGTTCTAGAAATCCCGGTCCAGATCGGGATAGTCCAACGAGTGTTTGAAAAGGAGGAGACCTTGTTAGTACAGCGAGAACGTGTATGTGTGAGAATTAGAGCGAGAGAGGGAGCTAAAAAGGAGAGGGAATGAGAAATCAACACATACTATTCCTATCGAATAGGCTAATGCCATTGGCAAAAAGGGCATCTTGATATTCATTTTCAAAGTTAAGCGACTAGAGTTGCAGCCAAATGAGTATAAATTTTTGAGCATAATCAAACTGTTCCACGTGCAATTTCTCAAGTCTGCTTTCGCATTCCCGCTTGCTCCGCTCATTCCCCCTTCCATTCCTCTTCGCCGACGGTCGACTCTTCGTTCGTCTGCTTCTTCGGTCTTCGTTTCAACTCTCTTTTCTCCCCTCGCTCTTTCGTTCTCTCTCTCTTCATGGCGGACAACGAGCCCGTGCCCAAGAGTGCCATCAGCACCGGCAAGAAGGTGCACATTTCTACTCCAAAATAACGAGCAATAGAAATAGGCGTCATATAAAATAATACTACATATGCAATGTTGTTACTTGTTAATATAGAAGTTACGCTCACAAGTTTTAGTGACAAACCCTTTTCCAGAATTAACTGGGAATCTGTTTAGGCCGAATCCGCTACGCAGTTCCAGGGCGTCGATGGTGCGAAGGACCGCGAGAAGCGTCCGGAGGACCAGTTTAAGCACCTCCCCTTCAAGGTTAAGTTGTAAAAAAGTATTCTACACCACATATCTACTGTGTACATAACGTATACGTTCATATACAGATGTAATTTTTGTTGGAAAAAAACTTCTTATCCTTGATTTCCTCATTTTCGGTGACGCTGCCGCCGCCTTGTCCAGCGGGCGGTCCGGTGATCAAGGACGAGGTCGAGCTGCTGCGCGACGGCGTCAAGAATCACCACGGAGACAACATCAAGACGTCGCAGGCAGAGAAGAAGTGAGCGGCGAACCACGCGTCGCACACCCCGAACAGAAACCCCGTGATAAAACAGATCTAAAAAAGGCCATGTCTTGTACGCCTTTTCCACAAGAGCGATGAAAATGAGAAAATTATTTTAAACAAAAAAACCAGTAGAGGCAATGACGGATGTGCTTCATTATTGTCGATTGTAAGAAGTCAGAGGCTTCCAGGAAATATTTATTATATTAGCATCAAATAACGAAAATTGCACAGCTGATGATGTATAAATGGAAAAATCAACAATCAATTCTCACAGAACATCGCCAGCCGGGGGAAGCTCGCCTTCGCTGGATTGAACTAGGGGGACGGGTATCCAAAGAGGTGCAATGAGACCTGGAAATATGTTTTTATCCCATGGAAAATATTAAACAATACTTTCGCTTCTGTAATTATTTAGGGAGAACTTGAGATTTAAATTTCGAAGTAATAACTGGCCATAACGTACCATGGTGAAACTTCGTGTAGTGTCGCTGCAGCGAGTGCATCCGTGAAAAGCGGCTGCTAACTGGGCACAGCTGGCAGATCAAAGTGCCCGCCCCGTTATGATCATGGCGACGGTGCTCTCTGAGCCTTCTAATGGTTCCAACCCATTCAGTGCATCCCTGCACTGGGCACTCCATCTAAATTATCTTGATTCTTTTAATACCATATCAGGCACGAGTGATCCTGCAGTAAAGTGGAGAAGAAAGTTTAGTTGCGAACAAGAGCAAACCTTAACAGCCGTAAAGTCTTGGCGTGGTTCCGCGCCGCTGTTGTCGAGTTGCTTGCCCAAGCCACTCAACTTCGACTTGGACACAACAGTAAGAACGACCAATCTTGGCGCGTTGAGCCACAAAAGCGCAAACGCAGACTCTTTGAGGGGCAGTCTATCTAGGTAGTGAAATCCATATCAATGCAGCTTCGCTTAAAAAACAATGTTGTACTATGTTTTGCTTTTGATCAATTTTACGATACAGACAATAGGATAGTAGAATTTCGTATGGCTTTATTCCGCGGAAGTCAGCTTTTCTCATTATTTTTTTTTATATTCACCTATTTTTTACTGTTTCACTGCCCAACAAAAAAAGTCTGCTAATTATTGCTTATTTTAATGATTTCCTAAATTTTACTTTTATGATTTTTTTCCATAAAATTTTTCCTCTTACCGTTCGAACATAAAACATTTCTCAAGACTGCTTTATCCAAGTGCTAGAAAGAGAGGGCAGTGTGAGGAACGGCAAGGGGATGCTGGAGTGACGAGGGAGGGGAGGGGTTCTTGGAGGCAGCGGAGAGGGGTCTAGGAAGCGGCGACGCCGGCCTTGGCGGCCAGTTCGAGACGCCTCGCCTTGCTCTCGGAGCGGTACATCTGGAAGGAGACCACCATCTCCTCGGTCACCTGAAAACACAAAAGAGTAAAGAGAGTGAATATGAAAAGCAGACCTTCATGACGGCGGCGTCGTTGTTGAACTGGCCGCAGTAGTGGGGCGCGGAGAAGAGCGTCACCATCTTGCGGCCGGCGAAGAACTCGTAGCCGTCCTGCACGACTTGGTGTGCGCGGACGACGAAGTCAATGTCGAGGGTTCGGCAGATGGAAGTGACGACGTCGGCCCCGAAGACGTAGCTGACCCCGCGGGTGTTCGCCGTCCAACCACTCGCCCACTGGTCCGGGTCCGCCCAGAGGATGTCGATGCCCATCGAGGGATTCGGCGGGTCCTAGAGAGAGAAAAGTGAGTGAGGAAGAGGCAGAGAAACGGAAGAGACCTGCGGGCGTGTCAGGTTGCGCAGCTGGTCGAGCGAGTTCATCTGGGGAGACAGGCCGCCGTGCATGCAGAGGATGCGTCCCCCGATCAGCCCGACCAGCGGCATCCAGTTGAAGGTCTCCTGTGAGAAGATTATTATCTCGTGGAATTTGTTTTGTCTTCCTTCATACGATTCAGATGAGAGTAACCTGGAAGCAGTTCCAGACGCGCGCATTCTTGAAGCGGCGGGTGACTTCCTCGTAGAAGCCGTAGACGCGGTTGATGGCCGGACACTCGTGGTTGCCGCGCAGCATGAAGAAGTTCTCGGGGTACCTGCAAATTGATGCAGAATAAAGGGGGGGGGAAGGGTGGAGGGGAGAAATGTATTCTGAAGAGAGGGCACGAGTGCGATAGAGAGAGAGAGAGAGAGAGAGAGGGAGAGAGAGAGAGGACAGCTGACTTGATTTTGTAGCAGAACATGAGACAGATGGTCTCGATGTTCTGGCGGCCGCGGTCCACATAGTCACCGAGGAAGAGGTAGTTCTGCTCGGGAGGAAAGCCATTCTTGTCGAAGAGGCGGAGGAGGTCCGAGAACTGCAAAAAAGAATCTTCTCGATTATTCATTATTCTTTTTTTTAATTTATACAAAAAGATCTTTATAGACTATGCCAGGACACCCTTATTAATTTTATTATTCAAATTTTGAAGAGAATCAAAGTTCAAAGTTTATTCCACAATCAGGGACTGGGCCCGGTGGGTGAAGGAAAGATGAAAGGCATCGGGTTTCATGACTGCGGTTCGCATCCAAGTGGTGGACAGGTTGCGGTCGAATTCGTCACGCCATCGTTCTCGGGGGCGTCCAGCATGTCTTTTCCATTTCCACGGTCTCCACTCCACGGCTCGTCTTGTCCAGCGTCCTCCATCCATTTTTGCAATCAGACTGGCCCATTTCCACTTCCTCTCCATGGCTCGTACTCGGATATCGGGAATAGGAATTTTGTCGAAGAGCCAGTCATTCGTCCGATGTTCGAGGAGAGTGACTCCGGCCATTTTTCTCATCATTTTCCTCTGGCACACAATGAGGCGGCGGCGATCTTGTAGACGAAGTGCCCACGTTTCCGCACCAGCGCAGGCTCGATGCTAGTTTGGTAAACGCGGCATTTGAGGGCAACGTCAACTCTCCTGTTTGTGAGGAAGTCGTAGAAGCGATTGAAAGCTGCCCAACCTGCGCGCACTCTCCTGTTTAACTCGAGGGCCGGATTGGATTTAAATGTTACCAGTTGTCCAAGGTAGACAAAGGTGTCCACGTAGTCGATGGTTTGACCTGAAACAAAGAGAGGTTTGCGGCTTCGATTGGTCATAGCCTGGGTCTTCGAGGTGTTAATGGAAAGGCCGACGGCTTCACTTGCGGCTGACAGCTCACTGAGCATCGCCGCTGCTTCCTTCGCGGAATGGGAAAACAGGACAATGTCGTCAGCATAACGGAGGTAGTGCATTTGAATGCCATCTATGTTTATGCCGCGATCAGACCAGTCTAGGTTTCGGAACACTTCTTCCACGACAGCAGAGAAAAGGGAGGGACTGATGTTATCACCTTGTCGAACTCCTCGCTGCACGTTGATTGGCACAGTTTGGCCTCGAAGGCGTACCCGAATTTCAGCTGAATCGTAGATATTCTGAAGGATGGATATGATCATCGGGTGTACGCCTTGGCGATGGAGGGCGGGCCAAAGGGCATCGAATCGAACGCTGTCGAAGGCCTTCCGGAAGTCAACGAATATGAGATAGAGTGGAAATTCATACTCGGTTGCCTTCTGCAGCATTTCGACGACTACATGGATATGGTCAGTAGTGCAGTACTTCTTGCGGAATCCGGCTTGCTCGACTGGTTGATTGAATTGCAGTGTCTCTTCCATCCGCGCACCAAGAATTGAAGAGAATACTTTGTACACGCAGGAGAGTAGGGCAATTGGACGGTAGTTGGCAATGTCGAGCGGGTCACCTTTCTTGAAAATCAACGATAGCACCGAGTCGGCAAAGGAGTCAGGCACACGTCCCTCATCCAGACAGCGATTGAAGAGGACGGCAAGATGAGGAGACAGGATGTTAACTCCAGCGTGAAGCATCTCAACCGTGATTCTGTCTGGACCAGGGGAGCGCCCTTGCCGCATCCGATTTACTGCCTTTTGGACTTCGCAAGGTAAAATCGGTGGAAGAGCCTCGGTCGTGATGTAGATCTGCTGCCGAGGTGGAATTGGAACAGCAAACAGACCATTATAGAACCGCTGCACGATGTCGGCAACTTCACTGCGGTTGCTGACGACGCGTCCATTAGGAGATTTCAATTGGCAGAGTTGAGTAAGTGACACCTCAGATTGCTGCAGGGCTTTTCTTAATCCTCGGCCTTTTCGGACAGCTCTTTCAACAGCGTAGAGATTACGTCGACGAATGTCATCCTTCAAAGATACTCGGAGCGCTTTGCAGCAGACCGAGAGTTCGACTCGGGATGCACGCGTGACACGGGCTGTAAGTAGTTGATGTCTCCGCTGGAAGAGCTGTTGTGTCCGATTTGACAGTGATGGCTTCTGTTCTGGTTCGTTCGCAATCTTAGCGGCGAGGGATATAATGTTGGTGACGTTGGGATACTGTGTCATATCCACTCCTGCTGAGAGATGTGTGAGCGCAACGTCGAACAAAGGCCTGTTGATTCGACCGCGTGGCTGAGACGCCCTGTGTCTACGAGTTGGACGAAGTGGAATGCGGACACGGGCCATCAGCATGCGGTGATCACTGTCAAAGCGCAAAGAGCCAACGACCGAGACGTCAAGGAAAATGGATTGGTCCCGACAGAGCACATAGTCGATAGCGTTGCGCGTAATCATGTCGGGAGAACGCCATGTCCACTTCCTAGAGTTGCGTTTGTCGAACCGGGTATTCATGATATGAAGCTGATTCTCCTCGCAGAATTCGTTGAGCATCTGGCCGCGGTCATTGCGTCGGCCAAGGCCATGCCGGCCAACATACATCTCTGCACCCACACGGCTTCCAATCTTGGCGTTGAAGTCCCCCAGGAGAACTACCCGTCGAACTCCGCCACCCGGAAGCTGAACACGACCATCAGAGTTAACGAGCAGCGTCTGAAGTTTGTCGAGAAAACCCGTGTAAGTGTTATCGCAGTATGCCGATGTGGGGGCGTAGCAGACAATGAGGCGTAGTTGGCATCGGTCCAACGTCACATCAAGAAAAGATAGTCGGTCACAGATATGATGAAAATCGCAGTGACCGGCCCATTTCTTATGAACGTAGAATCCAGTTCCCTTTGAAGAAGCCTCACCATATGTGAAGAGATGGTCTCCTGATGTCTTTAATGTGACAGCCGTGAGGCCTGTGCGCCGAACTTCTGAAAGACCGATGACATCAAATGGTACAGAACTGACGGCGTCCTCAAATTCGACGAGTCTGTCGGCCGTTCGGAGCGTTCGGCAGTTCAGAAAACCGATGCGAAGATCTTGCTGCATCACACGGACGAATACTCTGCCCGGTTGTCCAAGCGACGGGCAGGGATTCCCTTTCTGTCGAGAGCCGGAGCGAGAGCCGACCAGCCGCGATGAAGTTGAGAATGAGGAATGAGGAATGAGGAATGAGGAATGAGGAATAAAAATGGAATTTAAAATGGCTCTTATTTGACCTGGCCGTGGATGTCCCCGCAGACGATGACAGGAGGGTCGATTTCGATGAGCGAAGGCTGAGCAACGAAGACCGCCTTGGCGATCTCGCAGATCTTCATCAAGTCTTCCGGTGAGACCTGAAGAGAGAGTGAGAGATGGAAGAGAAAGAGAGAAGGCGAGAGGATAGCAGAAGAGAGATAGAGGAAGAGGAAGGGGAAGATGAGGGAGGAGATCTGGGAAGAGACTGACGGAAGTGGTAAGCCGGCCGCCCGGAGCGCCGACGTTCATAAGGCGCAACATCAGGTTGTCGACGAAATTGGCCGCTGGCGACGTAGCCATCCTTGCGATGTGCACCGCCTTGAAGAAGGAGTCGACCACGCGAGAGTGAGAGATGAAAGGCAAGTGATGGCCAACAGAAAATCCAGCCTCTTTTATACCATTTCTCGAGCTTTGCCCTTTACGAGAAGACCAATTAAGTGGAGAAAGCGAGGAAATATTGTGGGAGCTTTCATGAACTCTTCGGCAAAATGAGGAAGCCGAATAAAAATTTCACATTGCGACCTCTTCTCTCACGTTTCAGCTCTTTAATTTCATGCAAAATCATTTCCTTTTATACTTATAAATCAATCGGTTTAGATTTACAATACAAATACGAAATTCAATATTACGCATTAAACTTCTTTCTCTTATGCAGGGCCAAGCATTGCTGAATTTAAAAGTGTTAAAAGTAAATTGAAAACTGGAAGAGAACAGTTTCGGCCCCCTTGTCTCTCTGTATTATGTTGGAAAAAAACTTCTGGATGAGCCATAAAAACTTTAAAATCCTATGTTATAGTCTCCCAGTTTTTGACACTACTGTTAAAAAATAATTTTAACAAAAAACGTTGTAAAAAAAAAGGATTGCCATGGAAGTGCCAAACATCTCCAAAATGTTTGGTCGAAACGTCCAAAATCGCAACCTAATCGGTCGAAGCGTCTATCCTCCTAAAGTGGGAATTCATTGGACCATGGGTGAAACGATTGAAAGAGCACCAAAATTTTGATCCCAAAATTTTAAACTTAGTGCAGCTCATGTTTCCCCTGCTTTCCAGGGATCTGAGGAGATTCTTTCTTCGCGCTCTCCGCGCAAATAGTAGTCTATTTCGCTTCCGAGATTGAATCCAATAGAGAAATAACAAGTAGTAATATGAATTCCCAATTTTTTGTCGGGTTTGCTCGCGAATTCTTAGTACTCCTTGTGATTTATTCGATCAGTAGAAACAAGCGAAACAAGGGTAAATGGATTCTATTCTCAATTCAAATGACACTTTTACTGCGTTGTTCATTGAACTATATGTAAATGATCTTTCATGTAAAACAAAGTTTTGGTAGAAGCGTAGCATTTATAGTCGACTATTAGAAGCGGAGAGGGGGGGATGGAGATGCGGTCGGGGGAGGAGCTTCCTACTGGTCCGAGATCGGCAGAGTCACTTCTCCAGCAACGGCAGCAGCCTGAAGCGGAAAATGCGTCAAAGAATTATTAATCATCTTGCCAATAGTTTCTCAAACAATCGGTCGCTTGGGATTAAAAAAAAAGCCCAGCCAAAATGAGTCCTGAAATCTCCTGGAATATCGCTGAAAACCTTGAAAGCCGCGGTGGCGTCTGCGGCGTCTGCGGGCGCCTCGGCGAACTGGATGACGAGCTTGTCCTCCTTGGGTACTCCGGCCAGCCGAGTGATCTCGAGGGGGGCAGCCGCGCCCGGCTCAACGAAGCCGAACACCGGCTTCAGGCGGTACTCGTTGTTGTTCGACGACTTCACCTGCAAGCAAGGAGATTTTTGTTACTTTTAACTGATAGAAATATATTTATAGCTTTGGATTGATAGGTGAATATTGTTTGACTTTATAGTTTTACAATAAACAATTGTACGGAAGGGTAAACCTTGAAGACAAGGCGGGCCGCGCCCGGATTGGCGATCTGATGAACACACCGAGGCACCGCCGGCGGCAGGGACCGTGGCCGCGGGGGGATCGACGGAGAGAGCAGACATGGCGAGAGAGTGAAGGTGGAGAGGAGAGCGCAGACGGCTAAGAGAAGCGACTGTGGAGCAAATCATGAAAAAGCTTCTTTTATACTGCCAAAGCGCACTAATTGTGCACTTTGTATTCTAATTATGCACTTTTCAGTGTAATCTCCACTTTTGCACTTGAAAGTTCGCTTTTATTTGGCATGCAATTTCGCGAATTTGCCGCCTCTCAATTGCACAATTCCAGGTTTTCACAATAGATTCCATTGATTTCTCTCTCTCTTTGTGTCTCTTTCTGTCTCTCTATCTCTATCTGGCTATCTCTTATCTTCCTCTTTTTCACTTCTCTCTTTCTCTCCGCCCTCACCATTGGCAGTGACATCAAAAGTTTTTATTATCGTCGTAACATGCTTATGGATCGAGAGCGACGGGTGAGATATGAGATGAGTTGCTATCCAACTTGCCACGTACCATGTTCAAGGTAACAAAAAGGGGAATTAATATGGAAGAATTTCAAAATGATGAAATCATTTATTTCCAGAAGAGATCCCAAGTTTTTTAATCGTGTTTTGCAACGGAATAAAGGCCACGTGATTGAGAAAAAACGAGAGATTACAAAAGATCAACTTTCACAGAGGTAAACACGGACTTACGGACTTGACTGAGAGCCAGATGAAAAACAATAAAGACTTTATAAAGGGGCGGCAAGATCAAAGGACTTTATGCTAATTCGCGAAGAGAATGTCCGTGATTCGATTCGTCGCCTCGGCGACGCTGCCCGATGGCCGGGGAACGCCAAAGCTGAACCTCGCGTGGACAGCCGCAAGGGACTCCGGCTTCAGTCGACTTAGAGCCTGATTAGACTATTTCATTCTTTTCATTTCAAGGAAGAATCCGATGAAACATTCAACTTTGCGGATCATAAATTATGCCATTAATTTCCTAGCACGAAGGATCTTGTCTGGCAAGAGAGATCTGTTTTATTTGACGCACCTGATTCTAAAGCCGATCAGGTTCTTTCATATAGACTATAGCCTCCTTTTCTCGGACGTCTCCATCTCTCATCCTTGGTGATAATAGAGTTCTAATTGGGTAAAAGGGGCAGAGACGGCCTCTTCTTCCTACCCACCGCCACTCTTTCCTTAATGTTGAGTGGTACGCATGCAGACATTCTCTACAGCGTCCAAGAGAATACACATAAGGCTAACCATAAGTTTTTCATAAAGTTGGGATCCGCTCCAATCGAACTTTTATGTCAAAGTAGATCCTCGTTTAAGATTTTAATAAATAAATTATTTCCTTAAAATTCGATAAATGAATGATAAATGATAAATGTTGCGCAAGTTTACAATGAGAAAAGAAAACGGAATCAAAACCTTGCCGAAGGACATCCACGCCAGGGAGGGCACCGCAACGCGGAACATCTCTATCCCGATTAAGCCGGACCTTTAAAAAATTACATATTAATTAACTGATTATCGCTATGACATACATTTTCTCACTTCTTTAGACATTTGATTTCCATTGTTTGTGATGCCTTATATTTGCACATCTAAAAAGATTTTCAGCATATTTACGCTTTAAAACAGCTTTATATCGTTAACTAAAATATTTTTTGATAAATCAAAATAATAACAGAAAAATATTTCTAAAAAGGTAGTTTACCTTCATTAAGACGAGAAGACGACACGACTTTCGGCAGCACGCAGCGGAAATCGCGGACCTGTTCCTAAATTTCAAAAAAAAAATTATAGAGACTTTAAGGGAGCCAAAGCTTATGCTCGAATTCGCTCCTTTTGCCTGTCACAAAGGTGAGAGAGCATTTGTTTTTGAGTCATGAAAAATGAAATAAATTCCAGTTCAGTTTCCTGTTCCTTTAACGAAGAATGCAATATATGATAGAAATTTACTCCCGAAATATATTCATAAGAGAGAGATAAATAAATATTTACCGTGTTCATCATTTTGACAGTCGCCAATGCAGTGTAATAGATCGCCTTGCATGAAGGCGGCAGACCGAATTCAGCGACTCTTAGATTGAAAACGGAAAAAAATACTTAAATTTCCAATACACAAAGAAGCAAGAAGAAGAAAAAACGATTATACTATAGTATTATAGATATCAACAATCAGCAATAAAAGATTTTTTTTCGTTAGCTAAAACACACCCTCCTCGAAAGTTGGCCTTGATTTTACGGAGCGTCTGTGAGCAAAAGCGATTGAGGAAGAAGTAGAATTCGTCATGGTGTGCAGCTTGGTAAGGGTCTTGATCCTGTTATTTATCAGCTACATATTATATTCATTTCAGATCTTCCCTATGATGTTCTTTTCTTTTCGCAGAGCTTTTTGTAAAAAAAGAGATGTCTTACTGAGAATGTTCTGCGAATGAAATCGCGAAGAGAGTCGAGATCCTCTTTAGGAACATCGGGTGTGAGAGCATTGCCTTCAAATGCCGTCAAATAAATGCATACAACTACCAAAAGAGACCGAGAACTAGTAAGTGAAAGAGAAAGAGAGAGAGAGAGAGAGATGAAAGATAGTAATTCGAAAAAATTACCACAGTCAAAAATCAACAGTATGTAGGAATCAAATCCTTTTGTAATTTAAATACTTGAGAAAAAGGGACTACCTAAAAGTGCAGCATATGTAGTGGTTAATGAGGGTATCCGCTGTACAGTCCACGTAAGCAGAGTTGAACTGCATCAACCTGGGAAAAGTTTAAAAAATAAACTAAAGAATCACCTTTTTTTTTTAAATAATCAAACAATATATGTAGTGTTTAACTTTAAAAAAATACATTTAAAAAATACAACCGTGCAGAGACGAGGCCGACGAAGATCTTGGAGCCAGCAGTGGCTCGCTTAAACTCTAAAAACTCCAAAAATCTTCTGAAGCTCTTTTAAGCTCTTTTTAAGTAGTTTCACCTTCGTTACCTCCGCTTGTAAGTCAACTTAGTTAACTAGTCCTTCTCAATTAGATAGATTTGCGTGCGTGCGTGTGTGTGAGAGATGGAGAGAGAGAGAGAGAGAGAGAGAGAGAAAGAGAGAGAGAAAGAGAAAGAGAGAGAGAGAGAGCGAGAGAAAGAGAAAGAGAGAGAGAGAGAGAGAGAGAGAGAGAGAGAGAGAGAGAGAAAGAGTGAGAGAGAGAGAGAGGAAGAGAGAGCGAGAAAAAGAGAGAGAGAGAGTGAGAGAGAGTGAGAGAGAGAGAGAGAGAGAGAGAGGGAGGGAGGGAGAGAAGAGAGAGAGAGCGAGAGAGGCATAAATAGAGAGAGGGGGACAGTTAGAGAGAGAGAAAGGAAAACTTAGTGGGTTAGACAAAGAAAGGAGAGGGACAGCGAGGGAATAGACAGAGAGAGAAGCCGAGAGTAAGAAAGAGAGAGAGAGAGAGAGAGAGAGAGAGAGAGAGAGTGAAAGAGGCAGAGAGAGAGAGAGAGAGAAAGAGAGTGAGAGAGAGTGAAAGAGGCAGACAGAGAGAAAGAGCATGAAATAAACAGACAGAGAAAAGAAAGTGAACAGTGTCAATGTGTATTTCGGAATCATGATATTCATATATATATATTAATAAGTTAGAATACATTGAGAATTTTTTAATTTATAATTAATATTTATTAAACTAATTAATTAATAAAAAATAAATGCAGAAAATTTTTAATAAGATGTTTTTGGACGGCTGATTCACAGCCAGCAAGAGCTTTTGCCCGAAGTAGGAATTGATATTACAATGAACATGCGGCTTGGTATCCTGTGGGGAAATGATGATGAAATTATTCTTATTGTTAGACGAACTGATGGAAACTACTGTTTGCTGCCTGTTCAAACATATTTAACTATGTCAGATTTTCAAAAAGCGCGTGAGAATAGAATTGGCAGGTTGCCAAAGATTACGGTAGTTTTGTTCAAGAATTTAGCTTGAAAAGCGACCGGAACACGAGCAGGCACGCGTTGCGGTCATTGGCCGAAGCGGATTTGAGATTCGGCCACGCGCGGAGGCTCGCGGCCACGCGTTGCGGCTCTTATGTCGCGTCGATCCCAGACCATTTTAGCATTAGCACTGAGTATCTCTTTTTTGCACTGCCTAAATGACCGCGTTTGCACTGCCGTGCTTGTGATTTGTGGATTTTTGAATTCTGTTATGCCATCCACAGCAAATTTTTACTGTTTTTGTTGAAACGATCATTTGGTTATAGCTTGAGACTTTCGCAGTTGTTAGAATAACGTGAAATTGACTTGCATTAATTTGGACCCATGCTCATTCAAAGGTGCTTCTCCGTTGTTTCCTTGTTCACACAGCGTTCTCGAAAGCCTAGCACAAGGCCTACTCCATCGTCTTCCCTATTCTCTGCCCGTCCCATATCTGGACGCGACGCGTTTCCTCACATTCTTTTTTGATCGGTTTCTTCATTACATCTAATTGTAAGTCAAGGGAAGAATCTTAAGGCATTACGTAGTTTGCTTGTGACTGAAGATGAAGAAGAATAGAAATCATGTTCGAAGGAAAGGGAGCGAGTGATCAGTACGTTGTACTAATTTTCTGCCATCTTTTAGTGTATTCTGTGTTAAAATCACCTCCATTTTATTTATAGTGTCTCAAAATCGCTTTCTTGCTGGTAATTAGCTTAATGCAAAGTTAGCCAGGAGTTGACAAAAAGTTGAAATTACTGTAGTTCACGATTTCCATGTTGGGAAATCGTGTCAAGACAAATAAATATTTAAAATTTTGGCGGAATGCACATCTTTATTTAGTGCTATACCGAATTTGACTAAGTGAGATTCCCGAATTCAATGTACTCTCTGGTAAAAAGCGAATGGCAAATAAATGGTTCAGTAATGGCGAGGAATTACCGTGCAAACATGGTAATTTACCGATACGCGTTTCAACAATTATGCAGCCATAGTCAACCATTAAACCAATTTCTCAGCATTAACCTTCCAATACCGTGGCTTTAATATACTGTAAACTTAACTGGCACTTCCCACAGCATTTTTGAGCCATTAAATCGAGTACTGTAGGGTGGTGTGAACCACACTAAAAATATATTTTTCTGCGATTTAATTATTGCGTTCCATTTCTCTGCCATTAAATGGCGTACTGTTGTTTGGTGTGAACCACACCAAAAATATTCCTGGGCCTTTATTCACTTCCACAGATGTGACGAAAAATTAAGACATTTACCATGAAAAAAAGCATACCAGTAGAAGAGATAACGAGAAACCGAAAGGCATCGAGAAAGTGAGCGATAACGAAGACAAGAGAGTGGCATGGTTAACAACTTACACAAACAGTGAACAAATACTAGTATGGAAGTATTAACAACCTCAAAAACATTCTAAATAATGGGAAATGGAAGGGGATTCCAGTCTCAGTATGGAATTAAAAGACAGGGTAATTACTCGTAGGTAAACTTGAACATTAATTCAGTGGTTGTCCGTTTTTAAAGACAACGTGATCTCCGAGCTCCGAGATGGCCATCATCATCGAACTCCTGCCCGTCGTCTACATCCTCACCATCGACATCAACGTCAGCAATAGACGACACTGGAATTACAACAAATACAACACGAAAACCCTCACTCTTACAAGAACCTGCTCGTTGCTCTTCCGCGATGGCAGTCAAATTATCGCTCTATTACCTCCTAATCGACAAAAGCGGCCAGACATACTGGCCGAAATCGAGACCTCAAAAGGAGCACATCATCATACTCTGCAGCAAGCCAACTAGAACTTACATTTTGTTCCAATCGAAGATATTGCTTCGTAAAATGTAGAAAAAGATTAACACTCAGAAGCTCCTGAAATACAACAACTAATATAAGAATAAACCAATTCGGCTAAACTAATGATCCTTTTAAATCATACCATGAGTAAACCTTTCAGACGACAGAACTAGACTCTCGGTCAATCAAAATCGTTCAAACTCTTCAATAACGAGCCTGAAATCAACAAACGACATTAAACAACAGCAGTAACCATTCAACCAAGGTTGTGCAACTTTCAAGTCTTCAGCTCAAGGCAAGAGAGCAGTTCATTTAAATACACATCAAATCTCCCGCCAATGAATATGATTACAGAATGCTGATATTCCAGCCAGGACTATTCAAATTTATAATGGCCAATAAATGCCCAAGTAATGGCCAGCTAATGGCGCAAATCAACTAGTTTACCGATGCTCGTCCTACCATTAACGGACCATTTCCGCGAAATATTAGCAATTTTGCACCAGTTCACCATTACCGCGCGGGGAATTGGCCATTCCCTTTTTACCAGAGCTGTAACACCGAAACGTTTTTCATTTATCGCGTTAAATCATCGTGTCGCTTTCAAATCATTGTGATTTGGCTGGCTTTTATTCCTTCTGATTCTTAAAGATTGAATCATTTATGTATCGACTTATGGAGATCGTTAAAGTACTATTCTAGCTGGAGGCCTGGCTGCAAGAAACCCGCCACTCCTTCGATACCTTCACCGCTTTCTAACCGCCTCCCCCTAACAGGCCGCTCATCCATGTCAGCGAGTTCATTGCGATCGAATACGATGTCGTGCTGCTCCATCTGCGAGAAGCCACGCGTTCTCTTGCAACCCACGCCATGTCATTCGTTCGCCAGGTTGCGCTTTATGAATATGTTTGTTTGCTTAGTCGGTGGTGACGAAGAATACAGACTATTTATTTAATAACTTGTATATTTAATATTTTTAAAGCAAACATAGCAATCTCGCTCTGATGAAACAAGGAACCGATTGATATCAGTCTTTGGATTCTTGAGGAGCTGGCATCCCGCGTCATTCCACTGGCTGAGGATGAAAATGACGGAGGTGTCATGGAGGCCTAAGTGGACAGGGGCGCCATAAGCATTCATCTCTTCATAAGTCTGCTTAAACCCGAACGAAGCCATAAAATCTAGTTCTGTGCGCGAGATGATCCTGTTTTAGCTGTGCTTATTTTTTATTTATTGTTGATTAAAAAGGAATTTTGATCTTTTGTTTATTGGTTTTTTTGCAGGATAATGATATAAACGTATTCCTGTTGTCAGAGATGTGTTTGTAGCCGGCAGAAATGGATTAATGTGGTATCCCCTGATATTTCTTCTCCAACTATAACTATAATATGACAAATATATAACTGATATATCTCACGATTCTTCGAGCTTTTTTTTTTATAAACTGGGACCTGGTTGCCCTGCTTTATTGAAGAATCTTGAGCAGTTGTCAACAATGGCAACATTGAAGTGGATGGGTTCATTTTGGTGGCATGTTTCGATGTCAGAAGATGATGAGCTCAAAAGGGTGGCAGACCTGGTTTTCCAGCAGCTTGTCATTGAGCATCTGTGTAGCTCAATGCCCGAGTTCTCGATCGCTTCCAGCTATGCGGAGTGAGTCCAAGATCATATACAATGATTTGATAAGTAAATCAATGTTACTGATTAAAAATCAGTTTTGACCATTGAGGGTAGTTCTTGCTGTTTGCCAATCACTTGTGATCTGTGTTCTTGTTTAAGACCAGAAGAGGCTGATGAGCCACCACCACCACCAAAAGACTCTACTCCTTTTTACAGTAACACGAGCCGAGCACACGCTTTGCCATTCGAGTCTCCGAGGAAACTGGTTGGTGAAGCGAGAGATAAAGAGAAAGAGAGAGATGCCGAGATAGACAGAGAGGGAGAGAAAGAGAGAGAACAGATGACTGCGCTCAGGTCTTGTGGAAGGACTCGATGAGGTTGCTCGTGATCCCGAAGAGTTCGGCGCCGCAACCTCCTCGACTTCCACGGGGGCTGGCGGAATCCGCGGCTCTTTCTCGAACATTCCCTTCTCTCCCGGAGGTTTCGACGATGAGATTGAGAGTCTTCTCAAGGAGACGAAGGTTACGGTAGAAGATGCTTCCGAGGACAGCCGGATTCTTGCTACAGCAGGTTGGCAATGGGAGAGTTCGAGAGAGAGAAAGAGTAGATAATACCGCATTACATTATAATTCTGCTTCTCTCTCTCTGTGTCGCTGTCTCTCTGTCTCTCTCTATCTCTCTTTTACACTCTCACTATCATTGTCCACCCCTCTCTTCTTATATATCCACCATGCTTTGTTTGATTCCGGTTGATTTTGCTATAGTTGTATGTATTTTACTACTTCTGCTCTCTCATCTCCGCTCTCATTTGCCCTGTTTTCATTCGATGACAACAACAGTTCTTCTCATTCCTGGCATTCTGAATTCACCTTTGCAGTACAATCTACACTTCGCCGATCAAGGCGCTGTCGAATCAGAAGTACCGTGACTTCAGAATGGTCTTCGAAGATGTCGGCCTGGTCACCGGAGATATTCAACTGAATCCAGAGGCGTTCTGTCTAATTATGACAACTGAAATCTTGAGGTTCTGCAAAGTATTTTTTTGTGCAATTTTTCTCTCCGCAATAACATAATCCCCTTGAGATCGATGCTTTACAACGGCTCAGAGGTCATCCGAGAGCTTGAATGGGTAGTCTTTGACGAGGTTTGTACAAAATATTTTGATATATATATATATATATTGTTTACTAGTTGAATTAGTAAAAAAAAACTATTCTAACAAATTCGTGGCCGTGATACTAAATTCAAGATATGATAGAAATTGACGGCTGATATGATAGAAATTGACGGCTGTTCTGTTGATGATTTGCCCGAATTTGTTCGTTAGAGTTTCTGGATACGCCAGGACGGTGAAGTACTTCTGGCCAGGCATGAAGGAAGACGTGCAAAAGTACGTGGAGAACTGCCCGGAATGTACCCTGTTCAATGCTGCTCAAGTCGCAGTTCATAGCTAATTAAATCCACCTGCTAATTGAAATTTACATAGTGCCTAAGGTCAGATAAACGTCCAGCACTTCATAATTGACTACGAGTCAAAAGGTAAAAGATGTAAAAGATGACCTCGTTGTCAAAGCAAAAAGGTTTCCTGCAGGAAACGACCATGGAGTTATGAGGCATTGCTGATAGGAATATGTAATCTTTCCATTATGCGAATATCGAAGTTGCAAGCCATATTCCATAATCGAAAGCTAAGACGCCCCCCCTCTCCGAACATCGAAAGCTAAGACGCCCCCCACTTTCGCAGGCTCGAAAAATTATTTTCGAAAGCTAAGACTCGCACCCAGAAAAAGGCTATAATGCTAAAAAAAAAAGGAAACAGCAACGTTGTGTATAAAATTTCAGTCGTCCATGATGATCGCTTCGGTCAATGACGAAAATCTCTTTACCGTTTTCGCGGGCGCTCCGCTGTCGGCCGAGGCGGTCGAGGCGCGCCTTCAGCGGTCTCAGGATTTTTTAAATCTCTTTTAATTTTTATTAATTAAACTAATTGCCAATTTATTTATTTTTCTGTGACTACTTTATTGGAGACTTTTGAAGAAAAACAATGAAGAAAACAAAGCCTCATTTACAGTCCTGGCCACTTTCTCCTCTACTACCGCGCACCGAAGCGCCTTCAGGCGGCCATCGATCTCTACGTGGCGGTCAAGCGAGACAATCGAGAGGTGGAAAATTTCGAAGAAAAATAAATCTAGTTAGAAGATATGAAAATAAAATACTAGCATGAAGAATATGATGGAATAAAAATATTGATCTGCCAAAATAAGTATTTCTATTCCAGATAGATCACGGCCAAGTCGTCTCGAGCTTTTCCGCTGAGACGGAGACTTCCACGTACGCGCTTCACTTTGACAATGCGCCTTCTGCTCGCACCGTAAGGGTTTTTGGCTCTTTTTCAAGACAAGAAAAGAATTTAATAATTTAAAAAGATTAAAAAGCAATATTTTTATAGGAGCTATTAAACTACAAAGTTTTGTGCGTATCAAAATATTAAAGAATAATATAAGTAAAAAAAAATAAAATAAAAATAAAACAAATCGTTCTTTTTGCCAGTTTCCCGACATCGTGGCGCTCGTGGCCTACATGGAGGAGGCAAAGCTGCGCCGCACGAAGGCGCGCAAGGGGTTCTCCGTCCGTCGCTCCTAGACTCCCCGCGAGTGAGTCCCTCTTAGATCCATGCACCTCTACCGCGAGACCCCAGGCCCCCAAGGCTGTCCAGTGTCAATCAAACCCTCTCCCATTTCCTGCCCAGTTTGTGTATATATTTATATAAAAAGTCTTGTTATTTAAATCGTTGTTGTCTTTCCACAAATGGAATGCGCGAAGTGAATTATGGAGAGTTGACACGATCAGATCGATGCTTGAGAACAACTTGGAAAGAATGAAGAGTAAAGGAGTCGCTCTTGGTTGTGTTGAGAACGGGCCATTGTCCGAAATGCAGGTGACGAAAAAAATTCCAGGCCATGACCGAGCTGGAATTTTTTAAATCTTTTGTTTTATTCTATGAATTGTTAAATGTAGGGGAACGTGGCTCCCCTGAGTGAGATTGCCACCTCCGGGTGCCGGTCGCTGCTCTCTCCGAGTATCTCCGACCAGCTCAAGAATGACTCTTTCTTTGACCATCGCTCCATTGCATCTCTTTATAAATATTACTAAAACAGTACTCTCGATCTTTTACTTCCATCAATCATTCCTATCTCATGACTTTGTTATTGATCTTTCTGTGAGCAGGAAAGTGAATGAATCGAATACAGTTGTCAATTATTGTGCCAATTTTGAGGATTTGTCTATATTTCACTCTGCACAAAGACAGTGACAAAAATAAAGCATTTTATTCCCTGCAGAAGTTCATAAATATACAATTGATAATATGTACAAACTCTAGCATTGCACGAACCTAATCGGACGAGAGAAAGTGGGCAGATAAAAAAATGATTTAGCAGTGGAGGATTAGAAGGGGCTCAGTAGGGGCTGGCCGGCTGGAGAACGGGGGCCGCGGCGACCGGAGAGGGCTGAGGGGCGTAGTTGGAGGGGAAGGAGACCGACGGAAGACGGGCAGGGGACGGCTGGGCTGGGTACGACGGGGCTGCCTGAAACGAGTGAAAAATGTTTTCGCGCACTCATCGTCTCCAGGACAATATGGCCGCCAATAGTTTCCCATACCATTTTCAGATAATGTTTGTGCTCTATGTTAGCGGAAAAGCTTACACGAGTGGGCTCCGGGTAGGTGGTGGGAGTTTCGGGAACCGGGACGAGAATGTAACGCGTGGAAAGAGGCTGGACACGGGCGGGCGCCTCTGTCTCGTATGTCACGGGTGCTGGGTCCTGGAAAGAAGTCGGAATTAATCTTCGGCAGAGCTCGAAGCCTGAATCCAGGAAAACCAGTAATCTTAAAATGCGAACCCGAGCAGGGAGAATGACGGGCGGGAGCGGCCGGTTGGTGGGTGCGGGGACGTGGGGCGCAGAGGCGGTGACCAGAGGGAGGAAGTCCATCTGCTGGTATCCGCGCGTGGTCGTGAATGCCGGCTGCTGGTAGACAACCGCAGGAGGGGCCTGAGGGGGAGCGTAGCGAGGAGAACGGCCACCGTAACCGCCCGTGGGAAGGTCCTAAGAGGAAAAAATGGTACTAAGACAATAAGAGGAGAATTTTGTTAAAAGTGCAGTAGTGTGAGTGAGAGAGAGAGAGAGAGAGAAAGAGGGACGACGGATAGATATGAGAGAACAGGGTTGGGTTAAGAATGAGTAAACTGACGGAGGTGGTTTCCTCAGCCCCGTATCCGCTCTCAGTTGTCGTGCTCGGGATATCGCTGAAGAGAGGAGCAGAGGTGGTGGGAGCGTAGTTCTCAGTGGAGGGAGAAGCGTAGTTCTCAGTGGAGGGAGAGGCGTAGTCGAGAGAGAGAGGCGGGGCCTACAAAGGGAACAAATAAAAATTTTGAACAATTCAAGCTAAATATACATTAAACAATGTTTGGAAGATGGACAGAAATCTGCATGTAAGAAAGTGAGAGAACAGTATTAGAGAGCGAGTGAGAAGAAGAAAGAGGAAGAGAGAGAGAGAATGAAAGGGAGAGGGTGTATGAGAGAGGAATAGAAAAAAAATATTTGATAACATACCATGGCGAAGGTGGTCGTCTCCTTGTCGGCGTAGCCTGGCTCAGACGGCTTGAAGTCGTTGGACGGAATCGGAGTGGTCGTGGATTGAGAGGGAATGACGTAGGCGAGAGACGCAGACGACGAGAGGAGAAGGAGAGTGAGGGACAGAGGGAGAGACATCTTGGCAGACTGATGGGGTGCAGGTGCTGGGGCTCCCTTTTATATGTGCCTGATCAGAGAGGGAAAGGACTGCCAGAGGTTTGCGTGTTCGTGACAATGTGGAGGAGGAGAGCAATTTCGAAGTGTCGTTATGATCTACATCCAATTCTCACGAACGTCGCATGTAGATCAAATTGGGACTCATTTTTATTGTTGACAATTATCACGTGCGAATGAGCTCGCACGCACTGTGAGTCCGCAATAATCCTCCCCCCCACAATCAGTGTATCTGTCCTTCCGTCTTTTCACGATGCAAGATATGTACATAGTATCCATCAATCTTGCAGGGAGGAAGCGAGAGATCGAGAAGCTTCAACCCCCCCCCCCCTCCAATGATTGAACAATTGTCTATTTCACCACGAAGAGAAGGAATGATATACAACATTGAAAAAAAATGCAGTTAGCTAGCATCAATGAAAAGAAAATGTGAAAAAGTGTGCCAATCGTTCTTCTTTCCAACCGAAATAATTTTGACTTGTCAGGAGACACAAAATGTACACCAATTGTGTTTCATTCAGTCATCTTTTGCTTCTCTCAGGCGTTTCTTTCAATCTTTCCCTATTTACATATTTTTAATTCTATATTGTTTCATGCATCTACAAGGTGTTCGTTATCAGAGTTTGTCAATGAAAGAAAAGGATAGAGGGTTGCAGAGATCGAGAATGCGGAGAAAGGGACAGATGCAGAGGTGGAGAGGGCCAGAGAGAAAGAGCAGAAGGAAGGGGGAGGACGAGAGAGTGAGAGATGGACGCAGAGACGTCTTCTGTGGTTCCCATACTCTTCGCATTTTACTAAACGAGAGGATACTAAAACGGGCAAAACAAAACAACCTGCACCACCAAAACAAATTGACACCTTCAATTACCTCAAAGTCTCGGGAAGCACGCAGAATTCACAAGGTCACCTCGGGCTTGAGCAGCTTTTTCTTAACGTGCTTCGGAAAGCGGGCGACGAATCTCCCGACCGATTCCACGAGGGCAGGCGGGCAGGGGCCAGAGATGGCGAGAGTGAGCAGCAAGACATGCAGATGCAGGTACGACACGTGACTGTCGATGGCCTGGACGAGAGAGAGAGAGAGGAAGAGAAGAGAGAGGAGAGAGAGAGAGGAAGAGAAGAGAGAGGAGAGAGAGAGGAAGAGAAGAGAGAGAAGGGAGAAGAGAGAGCGAAGGGACGAGAGCATGAAAGAGTGAAACAGCAGCCTGACGAGGTGTCGACGCGAACGAGCCTCGCGGACGATGTCCGCCATGTCCAGGTCTTCACGGCGGGACACGCGGTACGCGGCCAACTCGAGGGCGGGCAGAGTCATGGCGCGGTCGATGCCAAGCATGCCGTGGATCACAATCGGACGGTAGTCGGCCTTTCTGGAAGGAGAGAGAGAGAGAGAGAAAGAAATAGAGAGAGAAAATGATAGAAAAAGAGAGATAGAAAGATAGAAGAGATACTTCTTGATCCAGTTCCAGAACTGGAGAACGGGGTCAACAAAGGACGGAGCCAGCCGCGCCGGCCAGCCCATCATCTCAGCATGCAGAATGGAAACCGTCCTCCGTTTCCTGATAGAGTGGGAGAGGAAAATACATAAACCTATAAATCGATGATATCAATAATAGGTGGATTCATTTCTTGACACGAACCTGTAGCTGATCTCGAGCTGTGTAATGTTGAAGAGTTCCTTGTACTTGGCGAGCGCGCCGGAGGGAGAGACGCGCGCGATCCGCTTGACGCGGCAGTGGCCGAAGGGGCGGACCTCGCCGTCCTCGCTCGACACGTACGCCGCCACCTTCTGCCCGTCTGAGAATATTCATTCATGACTTTTGTTTGAAGAACCATTTGAAGAATCGACTAATCGACGTTAGTTTTGACTAATCGTGATTTATTTGAGTAATTTTGAATCTTTTGTCGCATCTTTAAAAATCGCTCTTCCGCGTAATATTCGAGCAAAAGAGCTCGAATTCAGAATGAAACTCGCCCCCCTCGAAGGCGCAGACCATGGCGATGAGTGCCACTTCCTCGTGGACGCACATCCTCCAGAAGTCATCGACCGTCTCGCGGGTCGGCGCCTTCAAGGCAAGCAATCTTTTACTATTATTTATTTTCTTCAAGTAAAATATTGATTACAAAGTTAAATTAATATTCCAAATAAAACTAGATTACCTGGGTGACGATGTAATCCCGGCCTGTCGGGAGGAGTAGCCAATTCGCGTGGATAAAGTCATCCCCGTTCTTCGAGGGGAGGACGACACTACTGTTCATTAGGCAGGGAACGTCTGAGTCGCTGCAGAGAAAGAGAGATAGGGAGGAGAGAGAGGGGGAGGAAGGAGAGGAGATGACAGAGAGAGAGAGAGAGAGAGAGAGAAAGAGAGAGAGAAAGGGAAAGAGAAGAGAGAGAGAGAGAAAAGAGATAGAGATATGTACTTCTTGATCCAGCTCCAGAACTGGAGAACGGGGTCAACAGAGGGCGGAGCCAGCCGCGACGGCCAGCCCATCATCTCAGCATGCAGGATGGATACCGGCCTCCGTTTCCTGAGAGAGGTGGGAGAGTAAATAATTCGTTAAATTGTGACGGATTAGTCTTTTGGATATGACCGGGGTGTGAGTGTGCCTCGGGGCGACGCCTTATGCGTCAAGCCTCAGGAACCTTCTGCTCCTCTTCCGCAGTCCCCTGCGGGCGCGCTGCTGCGCTCAGTCGGGGCTTCCCCGGCTCTTCTCTGCTTCTCGAGCAGAGGTGCGCTGTTGCGCTCGGTCTGGGTCTCGGCCCTGACCCTTCTCTGCCTCCTTCAGGCAGAGGTCGTGGTTCTGCACTCAGTCAGAGGCTCTCCTCTGACCCTTCTCTGCTTTCCCTTTTGGGTGCAGAGGTGGCACAATCGTGCCCCGGTGATCCCTTAGTGCGTGGTGAGGTGCGCGAACACCGAGTTCAGAGAGCGATCTTGTTTATCGTTACAGCTCGCAATTAAACCGGCAAAGTGCAAGAACGGCAACTGTACATAAGCCATGACGGCCTATACTGGGCGCGTTTTGGCGGGCTAAAAATACAAGTCGAGGCAATGTGACGACTGTATGTACATGCAGTGGCATTCTTAACAGAATTAGGAATGACTTATAGAAAAGTCGTAATAATTGGTAGGATTGTATAAAATGAAGAATGTATGTGGAAAATAACAAAGGGAAGAGGTTTTGTGAGTGTTTGGCCAATTGATAAAATGGAATATGATAGTTGGCCTTATGACAAAATATTTGGTGGCATCATCGAACTCGGCCATCACTTCCTTGCCCCCCCCAGAGGAGTATGGTCTTGACACGAACTTGTAGCTGATCTCGAGCTGCGTAATGTTGAAGAGTTCCTTGTACTTGGCGAGCGCGCCGGAGGGAGAGACGCGCGCGATCCGCTTGACGCGGCAGTGGCCGAAGGGGCGGACCTCGCCGTCCTCGCTCGGCACGTACGCCGCCACCTTCTGCCCGTCTGAGAATATTCGTTCATGACTTTTGTTTGAAGAACCTTTTGAAAAATCGACTAATCGACGTTAGTTTTGACTAATCGTGATTTATTTGAGTAATTTTGAATCTTTTGTCGCATCTTTAAAAATCGCTCTTCCGCGTAATATTCGAGCAAAAGAGCTCGAATTCAGAATGAAACTCGCCCTCCTCGAAGGCGCAGACCATGGCGATGAGTGCCACTTCCTCGTGGACGCACATCCTCCAGAAGTCATCGACCGTCTCGCGGGTCGGCGCCTTCAAGGCAAGCAATCTTTTACTATTATTTATTTTCTTCAAGTAAAATATTGATTACAAAGTTAAATTAATATTCCAAATAAAACTAGATTACCTGGGTGACGATGTAATCCCGGCCTGTCGGGAGGAGTAGCCAATTCGCGTGGATAAAGTCATCCCCGTTCTTCGAGGGGAGGACGACACTACTGTTCATTAGGCAGGGAACGTCTGAGTCGCTGCAGAGAAAGAGAGATAGGGAGGAGAGAGAGAGGGATGGGTGAGAAGGGAACAAGAAGAAAGAAGAGTGTTAGAGAAAGAGAGTGGTTGCAGTTGGTAAGTACCGATCTTTGGATGAATTCTTGTGGAAGCGAGCATTGGGCGTGGTGTAGTCGTTTAGATTGTTGACGTAGTCCTTAGCTATGGCGCGGATGGACTGCAAGATAGACTCATTAGAACAGCCGAGAGAGAGAGAGGACGGAGAAGTGAGAGAAAGTTTACCGTAGTCGAGATCCTATCCGCCCACTTGATGATCCTCTTTCGCCTGGTCTCCTGAAACCAATCCGGCGGCTTATTTTTCCGCACATTTTTGATTTTCAAATTATTCGTTTCATTATAATTAATTGTAAGTGCCAAGAAGAGTTGAGGGTGGCCGGATCGACATCCCAAAGAGGAGCAACTGACAGTTCCCTCTCTCCTGGACGGCTTGGGTTCGCGTTCTTTCTTTGCCGACCCCACAGGATGCTTGTCCTTCAGTTGTTTCTCTGCCGACCCCACGAGTCCCTCCGCTTTCGCCGCCTGTTTCTGCTTGAGTTCCTTCTTTGACGCCACCAGAGGCTCCTCTGTTTTCGCCGCCAGTTTCTGCTAGAGTTCTTTCGGCGCGGGCGCCGCGGACTCCTTCTCTCTCGGCGGCAGCTTGTCCTTAAGTTCTTTCGGCGCAGGCGCCACGGACTCCTCCGCTCTCGGAACGATGTCGAACTTCATCTTCGTGCCGTCATCAAAGACGACGTTCTGCAAGTGATGACATCATTATTATTGATGAATGATTATCACTGAAAAAATTTTTTGCACCTTTTTCTATGCGACTTTAGGAAATGCATGCAAAACGAGAGTGAAAAACACCGCAAAAATTTCAGTCGCCATAAACATTTTCCATTCGAAAAATGACAAGAACTATTGGATTCCATTGGAGTGAACAATTCTTCGATTGCAAAACGTCACTTTAAGTGGAAGAACGAGAAATTAACAAAATAATTAGAGTCGAAACATCAAGATTATATAGAATTGTAGCACAAGGACGAGGTCCTCTCTCGCACCACCACCACGAGACATGAAGGATCGAGTTAAGGAGTCGCCATCAAAGAAGCACAAGAAGCCTCCTCCTCCTCCTCCTCCGCTCCCTGGCACGGCGGTGTCCACGCGTGGTCGCACCACATCGTCGCCTCCGGTTAAAAAACGTAAGTACAACTGCCCTTTCAATTCGCTATACATCGTAAGTGCAACGGTCAGAGGCCCCAGTTTTCCTAAAACATCGGAAATGCGTAGTGGTCAGAGGCCCCAATTTTCCGTAAACATCTTAAATCTGTGGTGGTCTGAGGCCCCAATATTCCCGGGGGTGGGGGGGGGTGTCCCTGGGTCCACCCACCTATTCAAACAAGTACATGTATACTTTAACTCACAAAGGGGGTGTGTGCACATCCTACCTGAATTGGCAGGGAGCCAAAAAAAAGTAGCGGCCCGAGAATAGAGCACAGCGCACCACAAGCAGCTCAATCAAAGAGCACACTCGGCGGCGCTTCCGGCCTTGGCAACGACATGCCAGTCTATTGTCTTCACCACCTTCGCCCCTATTCTAGTTTGCTCTCTCTCTCTCTCTCTCCCTCTCTCCCTCTCTCTCTCTCTCTCTGCTTCTCTCTAGCTCTCTTCCTCTCCCTTTCTCACCCACTCTCACTTCATTACATTTTCATCTTGTGTCCCTGCACTTTTCCGCCTTGCAGACTACATAATAGCTACTTCCATGTAAATATGTACATATATTTGAAGCCATTTCCAATCTAAGCGCATGCATAGTATGAGGAATGGGTGCTTGCCCAAATGCGCAAAAAATATGTTGATCTCTACCAAACAGTGTTCATCTATGGCAGGTTGTACACGACATTGGACATGGTCTAACGTCTTATTTCCCTTTCAAATTCCCCCCTCTTTATCTCTCGCACTCCCCCCTCCCCTCTCTTTTCTCGCTCCTCAATCCCCTCTCTACCTCTTTCTCTCTCCTCCCCCCTTTCTCTCTCTCTCCCTCTCTCACTCTCTCTCTCTCAATCTCTCTCTCTCTCTCTCTCTCTCTCTCTCTCTCTCTCTCTTTCTCCTTCCCTCCTCCCCTTCTCTCTCTACCTCTCTCTTTCTTCCTCCCTCCCTCTCTCACTCTCTCACTCTCTCTCACTCTCTCTCTCTCTCCCTCTCTGCAGCCACCTTGACAACCTCGTCGTCTCCCTCCAACTCCTCTTCCTCTTCCTCTTCCTCCTCCTCCTCCTCCACCAAGCAGCTCCTCTCCCGTGCCGACTCCGTAATGTCTGCGATCTCGCTCGCGCCCACCATGCAGCTGCAGCTGCTGCAGCAGAGGCCGCCGTCGAGCTCGTCAAAGTGAGGGTGGATTTCTTTTTAATATTTTAATTTAAGTTTTTTTAAATATTTATTTTATAATTACTTTATTTTATGTATATAAAAAATATATTTTATTACACACTCTTCACCTAGTTTTCTAGTATTTATGCCACAATATTTTTTCTCTTTGCTTTAAGATTGAAAAGGAGTTCTCAAAGGAAGCACATTATTATTCGGGGCCTATTTTGGCACAATGACGTGAAGCAAACGCATTTCGTTTGTTTTGATATGACGACAAAATCGAGTGCTTCTATTTCTTGTACATCTCGCTGTCTCTCTCTCTCTCTCTCTCTGCGTTCTGTCTCGTCTCTCTGAATGCTCTCTATCCTCGCTACCTCTCTCTCACTCTCTTTTGTCTGTCTCTCTCTCTCTATCTCTCTCTCTCTGCTCTCTTTCCTCTCTCTGCTCTCTCTCTCTCTCTCTGCTCTCTTTCCTCTCTCTGCTCTCTTTCTCTCTCTCTCTCTCTCTCTCTCTCTCTCTCTTCCTCGCTCTCTCTTTCACTCTCTTTCTGTCTGTCTCTCACTCTCTTCTCTCTCTCTCTCTCTCTCTCTCTCTCTCTCTTCCTCGCTCTCTCTTTCACTCTCTTTCTGTCTGTCTCTCACTCTCTTCTCTCTCTCTCTCTCTCTCTCTCTCTCCAGTACCTCTCTGACGCGAGTGTACCGGACGCGCCAGCCGCGGCCCTTCTCCATCGACACTTCACGGGCGCGCTCCAATCAGCCTGTTGTGTCGTTGTGCGCGCGCAAGATTGGCATTCAGGAGGTCAGTAATATCTTTATTCTTGGCGCCAATTTTAAGTTTGAATTCTCTCTCTCTTTCTCTCAAGTGTACTCTCTTTTTCTCTCACTCTCTCTCTCTCTCCGCCTCTCTCTCTTTTCTCTCTCTCTCTCTCTATCTGTCTCTCTCTCTCCCTCTCTCTCTGTCTCTTGTACTCTTTCTGTGCGTGTCCAGCACGCTGAAGGCCGCGACGACGGCCGGCCATGCGACGTCTACTGGCACAACGTCGTCTACTCGGACATGCGCTTCGTCGTGACGTCAGCGCAATCACACGTCAACAAGTTTCCAGGTTGGTGGGAAATTTGAAATTTTCCAGGTTGGCGGCAAATTTGAAATTTGAAAGTGAACAAATATATGGCTAGAATACAAGTTCTTAGCATTATTGCATACAATTTGTTTACTTGTTTAGTACTGATATAGTACATTAGAAAAGTAAGAAATTCCTTGAGGTCTTGGCGGGAAATTCAAATGGCAATAATAATAATTTGTAGGCATGACCGAATTGGCGCGTAAGATCTCGCTGACGCACTCGATGACGTCGATGCAGCGACTCTTCCCGCACGAATACGCCTTCTATCCAAAGTCGTGGTGGGACCATAATTTTTTTTCGTTTTGAAAAACTAAATTATTACATATATTCAATAGAAATCGTCCGCTTTGCTCGTTTTTTTTCTATAATAATGCTCAACTAGAAGAGAAACTACTTTCTCTATTTCACCTTCATTTAATATTTATCACTGTATTCCTCTCTCTCTCTACTGATATGTACATATGTATAAGTATTTTCTAGTTTACATAACCTGGCACTTTGCCAGGTTTCTTCCGGCGCATCTGGACGAGTTTCGCAGTTTCTGACGCGAGAAGGGCGGCCGAAGGCGGAGTGACGAGTCGAATGGCAGCGACAGCAATGAAGAGCGATGGTTCATCGTGAAGCCCGATGACGGTACGCGAGGGTGGCGAGCGTGCTACAGTATACTAACTCATTACAAAGTAGTCGACATACAAAGTAGGTGCCAGAGTACAGATGTACTAATTACAACAATAACAACAACATCAAAATAGCTTTGGACACTGGTCGAGAACTCTAATTATGTAAAACAAATATGACGTCACTTTCTTCATTTTCGTGAAATTAGATTATGCAATTAGTGAAAAAAATTAATTTATTAATTAATTGCTTCCAGGCGCGCAAGGCATGGGCATCTATCTCATCGCGGAGGCCAGTCAGCTACGCTCTCTAACGGAGCGGCAGCTCGTACAAGTTTGTAACAAGATGATATGCGTTTCACTTATTTGAATGAAAATTTTTTTAAATAACAAATGTGAAACGAAACTAGGATGCACTCGTATAAAGAATTTCCCACTCGCACTTTCACATTCTCCTTACAATTCTTCATCGCTGACGGTTGACTCTCCGTTCGTCTGCTTCTCTCTTCTTCTTTTTCCTCTCACTTACTCTTTTTACAACTTTCATGTTGGCCTCACTCATCGTCAGTGCGATCGCAGAAAGCTACTGACGCCATTTGGGCTGCCGTAACTTTTGTAACTTTTGCTATTTGTGTTGCCATAACCTTTGTAAGTTAAACCATATGGGTTGCATTAATTTAATTTCATAGTGCTAATTTGCATAAGTTTTGCATAAATTTCACTAATTTGCATATTATTAATTTGACAAAGGTTTCATTGTCAACTTATAGGAACAAATTTATCTCGGGGCAAGAATCGGAATTGCCAGGTGGAGATTGACGCTTCTGAAGGGCGGGGCCAACGACTTCTTTGGGTGGGCGGGGCCTATTTCTTTAGGTGGGCGGGCCTATTTCTTCTTCGGGTGGGCGGGGCGAGCGGGAGGCTGCTTCGGCGCGACTTCGAACTCGACGAATGGGAGTCCGGCCTCGTCGATGCCGCGGTGGATGCGGAATTCGATGTCGTTGCGAGAGGACTTCTGAGCCATTCGAAATCGTTCAAATTCAAATTGGCGGGAAAATAAAGATTCCTTTGCCTCGAAGATGTGGTTGGCGTCCGCGATGAGCGACGCGATGAACGAGTCCTCGCGCACGCCCGGCGCGTGGTAGGGATCGGCCTGCCGGCACGGCCGCAAGGCGCCGCGCTCAAAGTCCGCGACTTCGGCACCTGCGAACAGATCTCTTTAGGCTCCGCCCACAATTAGGCTCCGCCCACCATTAGGCTCCGCCCACCAGTCAACTCGCATTCTTATTATTTCAATTTCATTGGGATCTTAATCTTTTCCCTCGCAATAATGTTAAACCATTGATGGGGAGGGCACGGCGGGCCGGCGGAAGAGCCGCCAGAAGATCCACCGGTTCAGCATGAAGCTGCTTGGGAAGAGAGGCCAGGCGGGCCTGGAAGAGAGGAAAATGAGGTTCATTTTAGTTGAACTTATTGTTTTATTGTCTTATTTCATTTCAAAAACGGCTTGAAAAGCGGGAAACAGGCCAAGCACCTCCACAGCTCGGAGAGTGTGCCGGAGATGCCGCCGATGGTGCTGAAGAGGAAGCAGATTTGAACAGATAAGGAGAGAGAATAGGAGAGGGAATCAACACTGGTAGTTGAAGGTTCCCGAGCTGCCCTCGAACGCCGCTTCGACGTCCTTGTCATACTTGTCCTCCTTAATTATTCTCCTTTCCTCAGTCCACACAAAATTTAAGATGAATTCAGATTGCAAGGCAAACTTTCTCGTTTTCGAACCTTGTTCTCCTCCTTGACGTAGGTAATTCTGTCGGGGAGGCGGGCTTGAACCTGCGAATAAACTTCGTTAAAGGAACCGTTCTCTGAATAAAATTAATGTGTTTTTATTAGCGTGCATAAATTCACATTTGTCTACATAGTTCCCGAAAGATTAACCATTTTTCTCTACTTGTTTTAAAGTTAAGAGACCGAAAAATATGGCTCTGCAAAATTTTCTTCACTGTAGGCGCAGGGCACTCTCCAATTTCCCACGCTTTCTAAACAGAAAACGGCCAAATTTTGCGGGCGCGCATTCAAAATGTTACCACGGTAGAATAATTTTGTCCTTGCCTCTAGTAACAATACTTTTAATATGCTACAGCTGTTTGGTTTGTTCATGTTTTGGACATTTTATAATGCTAATTGTTGTAGATTATTCATAAAATTCGAAATAATTTGGAAGGAACGATTTATGTGAATCCCTCGCCACCTCGGTGGTTTCGACGGAGCTCGAAGAGGATGAGGAGAGAGTGCTGAACAGATTCTCGACGGGAGTGAGAATGGGGGCCAAGTTCTCCCCAAGTTTATTGTGCGGTTCTCCAGGCTGAGTGGGCGTGGCTCCTAGCTCAGTGGGCGTATATCCAGGCTGGGTGAGCGTGGTTCCAGTCTGGGGCTCAGCCTTCTTCAGAAAAAATGATGCTGAAATTTTGGGTTAAAGGAGAATTTTAACATATGATTATACTTATTTAGAATAAATCATTTGAAATTTAAATTAATCTTTTATATTATAATTAGTTGACATTGTATTGCATAAATTAAAGTTGAATAAACGTGGATATTAAATCTATTAAGAAATAGCTCCGAAAATGGACGCACCGCTCGGAATCGTCGCCTTCTTAGCCTCTTCGTCATCTCGCTTGCCTTCGTCCTCCTTCACTTCGTTACTCGCGGATGGTGGCAGAGCGAGAGGAGAAGGCAACGGAAGCGCAGTGCGCAGCGACTCTGTGTCCTGCAGCGAAAAGATGGAATGATGTGGCATGAGCCCTGGCAGACTACAGAATCCCATTCTACAGTATCCCTTGACTGACCTCGAACTCTTCCTCAGCCACTCGCTCGCTGCGCATGTTCTTCGTCATGCTTGCAGTGAGGGGCCGGCCGTCCTCGCCCGGGATCACCAGCTGCGAAGTCGGCTAAACCCATTTTACTTACAAAATATCAATGCTGAAATTTTTTTCACATTTTTGTTACCGTGCATACTCTTAAAAAAAACTAGCAATAAGCCATAGAACGAAATTAAATCCAGCGAATGAGAAGAGAAGCGGAGAAGTCAAAGGAAGAGGGAGAGGAACTGTTTGTTTTATTGTTAGAGAAAAAGGAAAATCCACTGACAACTTTCTTGATTCGCTTTCGCGAGTCGTCAAACTTGGAAGAGCCGACCATTCTCGGCTGCGGGTTCGAGGGAAAGTGAAAAAGAGAAATATGAGATCGGACCAACAATTGTGACGGTAATTGGAATAGTATTAGATGTTTCTGGAAAAGAAAAAAATGCGAAATGTCCTCATAACTTTCTTTTCTAGTGCACCCTTGTACAGTGTTTGTGAGACTTTCGCTAATTTTTCCCAAGTAGTCTAAATAAAAGTTACTGCGCATGGGGGTTCCCCTGATACCACTTCTGGCAAATCTGTACATACATATCCATACACATATTTTGTAAATTCAGGGACAAAATTTTCCCCGTGCCGAAAAAAAAACCTTTTTTAGTTGACATCGTATTATATGGAAACCTTCAACTCTAATCCCATATAGTCAGTGCAACAATTATATTCAGCAAAAAATGAACTTTATTTAACAGACTGTATGCGATGAATATCCAGCTAATTGATTAGCAGAAGAGTGTAACAAAAAATTTATTGCTGGAGGAATAAATACACCAATTCTTTGTAGTATTCGAATTCTAACAACATTTTTATGAAAAAAAATACGTGATTTTCATTCACTTTCCATCCCAAGTTTTTAAATGCGCACTCTTGAAATGTTCCAATGAACTATGTACTTTGTTTTCGAATCTTCGAATCTTTTCCATTTCATCCTCACTCACTTCCATGTCCAATTTTGAAATTGCGCACTTTTGAAATATTCCAATCTACTTGGTTGCGTTCGAATCATCATCAAATCTTTTCCATTTCCCCCTCACTCTACGATGAACCAAGAGCGGGATGCGGCTGCTCTCGTGGCAGTCTCGAAGAAGAGCCCCGCCAATGTTCCGCAAGGAGAGTCTCTTCAAGAAAAGACAGCTTCCGAAAAGAATTGTCAGTCCTTTTGTCTTCCACAAGAAAACAATGTGTTGTCATAGAAAAAGTAAATCCCGGATGTAGCTTCTAGTGGAATTTATTTTTCTAATTGATTACAGTATTTGTGCAGTATAAGTGGAAAAATAAATAAAATAAGTTAAGTCGATTGCAGCTGCGCGAGCCTATATGGAAGCGCCAACCCAAGTCGAGTACGGCAGACTTTTCGGATCTCGAAAAATCTATCTTTTTCTTTGATCAATCAATCAGAAGACTGAGATTTTGCTGGTTCTCTATTGATGTGAATCAAAATGATTTCGTCATAAGCTGTCTTCTATGCCTTTGGATTGAAATTGCGAAATGCAATCCAACTTTGTCTGATTGATTGAAATTCCGAAATGCAATTAAATGTTGTCGATAGAACTAATGAAATATTTATAGATTATCAACTATTAATCAAATTCATGCAAACCAAAAATATTTATCTGTATTCGCCTTATCAAATTGGATTATTCAAATATAATCTGAACTCGACTTAGATATTCATAATGCAAACTAGGAAATATTCCGGATTGGAACTTGCAACAAAAGATGATAATTAATCAAGTTGCAAATTCCAATCTGAAATATTTCCTAGTTTTCAATATGAATATCCCAATCGATTACCGATGACATTGGAATAATTTAAGATGAAAAAAATTTCCTCTCCGCTCCAGAAGCATCAAAGCGCCGCGCCGCCCGCGCCCCGTCCCTCCGGCCGCCACGACCGACGCGCCCGCCAAGGCCGTGCTGTCGACGCGCGACGAATACTCGGCCGTCCGCTCTGTGCGATTCGTCGAGAAGAGCGTCATGACGCAGGTCATTCACTGTTCTACAGCGCCCCTGGCCCGTCCCCCGAGTCTGTGGCCGGGGCCTACCTCGGGGATGAGAAGCCGTGGTCTGAATTAAGTGTTCTCCGCTTGAATTACTGATGACCCAATGCATAACAAAATGTGCCCCGCTTTATTTCGTTTGCGCTTCGGATGCGTTACGGATTGGCGACGGGGCGTAGCCGCGACGCTGTTTAGGTTTCGGGCGGTTATTTCGTTAGCTTTGGGCCGGGGCCTGTTCCTGGGCCGTGGCCGAGGTCTACATCGGAGACCGGGGGATATTTTCGGCCCCCTGCATCCCCTGTTGTTAGATTTCAAATGTGTCCGTCGAATTCTCTAAAATTCCAGGAGGCCTACGACCGCCGCTTTGGCTTCCGCGGAGCACGCGTCTCCATGTTTCGACGAGTCTACTTCCACTATAGACAGGTACGCGATATGGATCGAATGATGTAGTTTTGATGTTCGAGTACTCTAAAGTTATCGAAATTTAGAAGCGATGATGAAATGTAATTATTTAAAAAAATATATAATTGCAGATGCTCAAATGGCATCGCAAGGAATGGTGCACTTTCGTACAGGTTCATAAATAATTTTTGTAATTTATTAACGCAAGAATCCATCATATTTTATACAATTTCAGTAAAAGGGAACAACAAATTAATTATAAATAATTTGAATAATATTCAGGAGCGATTGCCTGTTCTTCGCTGGACGCGTGATTATCGCACGAATTGGCGTGGCTGGCTGAAGGACGACGTCCTCGGCGGACTCATGGTCGCCGTCATGAGTGTACCGCAAAGTGAGCAGAGAATGCTGCAGGAATATTCCTGAGGAAACTTGGATTATTCAAATATCGATTTGTTTCAACTTTTAGAATATTCCAAAATATTTCGTAAAAGAAAAAAAACAAAGGTGGCACTAGGTCTCGCGTACGCGTACCTGGTCGGCATCGAGCCGATCCACGGCCTGTACACGTCCATCTTTTTGCCGCTCATGTACATGGTCTTTGGAACGTCGCGGCACACTTCGTGTGGTTCGTTCAATTACAACAAAAATAGGCTTCTTCGATTAGTCTAAATTAATTAGTTTTGAATCTTCGAAATTGTAAATTAATTAATTAAATATTGTAATTTATGAATTAATTAATTGAATATTCTAATTCATACATGAATTAATTGAATATTCCAACTGGTAAATGAATTAATTTAATTTCAAACTTTAGCAATAGTCTATAAAGTAGAGTCAAATATGCCAAATATTCCAGGAACGTTCGCGGTCGTCGCGATGATGTCCGGCTCGGCGGTCGCGGACACGGCGAGTCAGATTCTGCGGGAGCAGTCGGGCGCCATCGTCGACAGCGTGGATCCTCGCACTCATCTCTGCTGCAAGACGCAGGCGCCAGAGGTGGAACGGATCGGATCCAAATACTTGACGTTTAATAAAATAAATAATACAAGTGAGTGAATATAAACAAACATAAATATAAAATATAAGCATTACAGGTTGACAAGGAGTTGGCGCTGGAGCTGGCGACAATGCTCGCGCTTCTCGTTGGCATTTGGCAGATTCTGCTGTCCCTTCTGCACGCTGGACTCCTCGCCGTCTGGCTCAGCGACAATCTCGTTCAAGGTGACCTCGAGCTGCCCTTGAGATGCCCTCGAGCTGCCCTTGAGATTCCCTTGAAATGCCCTTGAACTGCGCTCGAACTGCCCTAGCGACTCCCTACCCTTTAACTACCCTCGAACTGTCCGTGACCTTGGACTTCCCTCCTTTGAACGGACATGAGATTCACCTTTCTAAGATACGGTATAATCTGGCCACCCTTCCAAAATAGGCTTGACCGCCGGCGCGGCCGTCCACGTCGTGACGAGCCAGTTCCGAGGGATGTCCGGTATCTCGACGTTGCCCTCGACGACTGAGGAATTCGGATTTATCAGGGTTACTTTCTCGTCGGAATAGTTCAAATATGCACGTATACATCCTCTCTCCTTTTCAGTTCTCGTGGTGCTTCTTCGAGCAGATCAGCCAAGTGGACTGGCGCGTCCTGACCATCTCCGTCGTCTGCGTCTTCCTTCTCCTCTCCTCGGCCTACGTCGTCGATCCGGTGCTCCGCCGATGGACGAACATCAAGTTCCCTATGGAACTCGTCATTGTACGCAATGAATATATGAATGAGGACTTGGAAACACATTGGAATATTCCAAAGTACTTTGGAATATTCTAAAACTCTTTGGAATATTCTCAAAACACAAAAGAGAAGAACAAAAGCGACCTATGAAGCGGTCGAAGTTGATGAGATAAAATTTTGCTTAATTGCGAATACGCCCAGGTCATCATTCTGACTCTGCTCGTCTGGCTTTCGCAAGGGACACGCTGGCGTATCGACGTTCCCATCGTTGGCGAGGCAAGTGGCGTTATTTTTTTAAATTCCGAATAATTTATTTAAAGAAGGGCGATCACCGAAAATACAGTAATGTGCGTTCAAACGTACAAATATTTCGAACGGAAGTCCGTTTAATTACTCAAAAATGTACGGTAGACTAGGAATGTGCGTGTGTTTTTTGAAGCGGGTTGTTATTGCTGTTATACCAATTTGATAATGTTTTGCGTAACAAGAATTTATAAAAACATTTTCTAAAACAAATGAACCAAAAGGTGATAAAGCATTCACCATAACAATTTCTTCAAATCCTTGTAATTATATTTTCCCGCGATGGGTACGTGGCCGTGAAGTTGGGATTCTGCCGATGAGTTCTGCTTTTTCCCTGGCACACCAATCACAAATTCATTCAAAATTTGCATTTTAAAGTTCATTATACTTGAATATGGAACTTTCTTGTACATTTTCATATACATATTCTTTTTCTGCATGCCCCAGACTATTCGAAAATAACTAAGATGGTTCATTTATCGTCAATGACTTTTCGGTGATCGCCCTCCTTTAATGATTTAAAATAATAAAATAAAATTTAAGTAGTAATTTTCTATGTTTCTTATGATAAAGCATCATCATTGATAAACAAGCACTTGCAGGTTGGCTTTGGGTTCAAGATGCCGCATGCGCCCAACTTTCGATACGCCGAAAAGGTGCTTCTTTTAATTAATAGAAAAAATTAGTAATCTGACAGAAAAATAAATCTAATTTAATTTGCGGTATAATCTTGCTTACAGCTGCTGCCACAATCGATAGTGATCGCCATCGTCTGCTTCGTCGTGCACATCGCAATGGCGAAACTCATCTCGAAGGACCTCGGCTATCGAGTGGACGCTAATCAGGCATCTTTATTTTGTACTATATTCTAATTTTTGATTTTTGAAAGCTATTTTTAGGCACTTATTTATTTTTTTTAAGCAAAAAGTTGTAGATGATCGACGACAATTCCAATTACAGTTGTCATCAATTGCAAAGATCATGCCAGAATGAATCCAGAGCCCTCATTCTACGCATGTCCTCTTTGACAGGAATGGCTGGCTCTCGGCGCAATGCACTCGTTCGGCGCCTTCTTTGGCTGCTTCCCGGGAGGCACTTCCCTCGGCCGCTCCATGATGAACGTCAAGTTTGGCACGCACACTCAGGTAGAATACGGTAGATCTTGGCATATTCCACATTATTTTATTTTTGAATATTGATATGGTTTCAGTGTATTAAAAAAATTGTAATGATCCAAAAGTTTCAAAATATTCCCTTAGCTCTCATCGCTCGCGTGTGCTCTCGTGATCGTTGGCATGTGCTTTGGCATGGCGCGATTCATCTTCTATCTACCGAGGGTACACGAGACCGATTTGTCTTTTTGATTATCTGGCTCGACCTTTCAGATGCTTGGGTTAAAATTTTTTTACGATATACATATATGCATGTGAAAGATGAATAAATGTTCCGTCGAAGCTAATTTAAATTGTTTAAAAAATTCCAGAACTCAATTGTAATCCAGGCTGTGCTCGCCGCAGTTGTCGCGTGCGCTCTGAAGGATCTCCTGCTCGCGTCTGTCCGCGCGCGCCATCTCATACACAAGAGTGTCGTCGACTTTGTGCGGCCATTTCTCCCTTTCTCATTTGCTCTCTCTCTCCCCCTCTCTCTCTCTCTCTTTCACTCTCTCTCTATCTCCCTATCTCTCGCTCTTTCCCTCTCTTTGATATCTTCGCCCAGCAAGCTAAGAATTCTAGCTGATCTTCTACATCACCTTCCTCGTGACGGTGACGGTGAGCGTGAACACTGGCCTCATCACCGGCGTCTCCTTCGCGCTCCTCACCGTCGTCTTCCGGTCGCAGTGGTTGGGAAAAACAATATTCTATTTAAAAAAATATTAAATGAAAAATATTATTTAAAAAATAAATACTAATATATTATATACCTATATATATAAAAATTGAGTAGTCTAAAAACGCCATTTTCAGGGCGGACGGCCTCGCGATGGGCCGCATGCCCGGCTCGACCGACTTCAAGCCACTCGGGCAGTACGACCGGAGCGAGGGCATTAAAGGTTCGAGTTTGTTTTAAAGGAAACTAACAGGTGTTTCGTTCTTGTTAGGAAATACAGTAACTATTATTTACCAAATTTTTCTTTGCCAGGAATGCGAGTGATTCGCTACGACGCTCCGCTCTACTTTGCAAACTCGGAGCTTTTCGTCGATAGCGTCTACCGCATTGCCGGCATCAATCCGCAGGAACTTAGCGAGGCAGAGATTATTTATTCTAAATTATTATATTTTTAAGCCCATCTAAAAGAAAACTTCGACTTTTAAGTGGAATTTAAAACATGGATTAAATGTTATTTTTATTATTTAATCAAATTTTTTCTAGGCCCAGAAGCTTCAGCTTCGTCCGGACAAACAGACGACGCCAGGAAAAGCAGAGAAGAGCACTGCCGAAGTCGGCGGAACGCCTCAGACACAGACAACAGGTTTTCAATTTTTTAGCATTTGATCTTTTCATCCCGTCGAGACTGCGGCTGTTACGTCTTTGTCTTCTATTAATTATTAGCATATTCCGTCCTCAAGCATTGTAAAGGACGTAGTCTATCTGCAATGTCGAATTGCACATTCTTCTTTCAGATGGACAAGATGCGCTCGAGAACGAATTCTTCACGCACATCATCATTGGTTCGTTTCTGAAGTTATCGAAAGGAATGTGAGACCAGTTTTGCACGGAATGTTATTGTTGGAATAGGAATTGGAGAGGAGAATATCGTGAGGGAGAGAGAAAAGCACATTAAGATGATAGAGAGATAGAGAACGAGAGAGAGAGAGAGCGAGAGAGAGCGAGAGAAAGGAGTGTAATCCTCCAATCGTCAGATTGCTCGACGATTCCCTACGTGGATATGATGGGCGCGGCGGCCCTTCGAACGGTCTACCTCGAGTTCACTAAAGTCTCCATCAAGGTCTACTTTGCCGGAGTCAAAGGTTGGACATTGACTATTACTCCTAGAAGGAAAGCTCTATCCCACCGTCACTCTCTCTTTCTCTCTCTCTCTCTCTCTCTCTCTCTCTCTCTCTCTTTCTCTCTCTTTCTTTCCCTTTCTCTCTCTCTCTCTCTTTCTCTCTCTCTTTTCCATTCTTTTTCTCTCTCTCTCTCTCTCTCCTTCCCTTTCTCTCTCTCTCTCTATCCTACCGTCTTCATCTCAACTCTTCCTGTCTTCCTTCTCTCTTTCAGGCGACGTCCGCCAGTTTCTGGCTGCCGCCAACTTTCACGAAACGGTGCCGATCGACTGCTTTTTCGTCCGCATCGGCGACGCCGTCACGCAGGTTTGATGACGTCATTTTGGAATATTCCAAAGTTTTGTGGAATATTCTAAGAATAAAAAAATCGATATTCGAGTATTCGAATAATCTGGAAAATTCAGGCGCAACGTGATCAGCAAGAGGAGGCGGCGTCCGTCCTCTAGAGTAGAAAGGCAAAAGAGTCGACCGTTCGGTTGACATTGAAGGACTCATAATGACGAAGGAGGTCATTCATCATCCGATGTTCACTCGCCGCGTTTTAAGCCGCATCCGTTTATTCGATATAAATGTTGTTTGTCACTGGAAATGTGCACTCACCAAATATTTGAACAAATTGTTCTTGAGTAGTCAAACAGTCTGATTCGCGCAAAACAGGGAAGAATACAAGACGCACCAATCTCATATCGGATTGACGAAACTGGGACTTGCCATCAGAGGTATAAATGGGCCCAAAATGAAATTCTTCTTGTGAAGAATATTCATACCGAGCCGAGCAGGGCACTCCGGTTCTCTCTCGGGTTGTGCTTCATTTTCTAATCCCCGAAGACATATTCTTGAGAAGCGGAAAATGAATTTTCGATCTGATATACTATTTTAGAGGAACCAAGAACGAACATAAGTGATTCTACAGTAGTAGATCGAGGACATTTTGAACGCGCCCTTAAATATATGGCCCTTCTCCCGGCAGATGGTGATGGGTGGCTGAAGAAAAGTTGCCGGGGCGGGGAGTTCCCTCCAGTTCTCCCCCAAAAAAGCGACACTTTACAAGGCGGCTGATTAGAAAGCGCTTGAAAAAGATAACACCTACATTAAAAACAAATTCAGCCACAACATTTTTACTTGGTAGAAAGTAGAAAATAATTGTTCATACTTTCTGTAATTACGCTTTAGAAACTACCTTTGTAAAAGCATATGTTAATTGTTCAGTGAGCGGCTACTTTAATAGAAAGAATATGTGTTTATTGACAAACATTCAGAATTTATTGGCTAAACATGTAAACATGTTGAACAATAAAAATTCTGAGTTTAAAGGTACATCGGAATTTTTTCCCCTGAATTTTTGAAAAGCGGGCTCAAACGGGCCTACGGGCCGGCCCCAAAATTCTAAGGCCCGGAAAACTTTCGGGCCGGGCCGGCCCAGACCTAGGGCTCGACGGGCCGGGCAAGCCCAAGAAATAGGGCCATTTACCGGCTCTGGATACATTTAAACAAGGACTCTCTGGTAGTGTCAAATGTGCTACACAAAATAATACCGATTTTTTCTCACGATCATGTTTTTACTTTTCTTTCTTTGAAGACAACTGAGTGCTTTTATATTAGATATCTGCAATTACGAAAAAACGCTTTATTCAAAAATGGGCGGAGGTAGCGTAGGGAGACTGTTGAGAAGCATTGGACAGAAAAAAGGAACTCGACGGGCAAAGGGTGCATGGTCAAGTGTTCCAAGAGTTGTCGAGAGGAAAAGGGGCGGGGCTTAGAGGGCTCAGCGGCTGCCGTAGCCGAGGTGGCTCTTCACCTGTGCCTCTTGCAGCTTCTGTAAAGTATAATCTTTTAAATAATAAGCCAAACTAACAAATAATTTGTAGTCATCAAACAGTAAGCTATTAAATTGACCTTGTTTGCAATGGCGAGCAGCTGCGGAGTCACGCGGAGGCCTTCTTCCTTGCAGAGCAGGAAGACAGCCTCGATGAGCAGCACGAAAATGCTCTAAAACAACATCCAGTAAAATTTGATCTAAAACACAAAAAAAGTTAACAGAGTAAAATTAATAATTAATATTAATCTTTTTTAGCCAATGGAGACTGGCCTTTTGCTTGAGCACGCCGTAGCGGTGGCGGCGGACAAACTCGATCGTCTCGAAGAGGCGCGGCTGGCGCTTGACACGGAGCTGGAAGAGAGAGAGAGAGAGAGAGAGTGAGTGAACGAGAGAGAGAGAGAGAGAGAGGAGAGAGAGAGAGGAGAGAGAGTGACAGAGAAAGAGAATGAGAGAGAGGGCGAGAGAAGAAGAGTGTCGACCTCTTTGGCGCAGATGCACGCGACGACGAGGCAGCCGGAGCGGCGGATGCCCGCCGCGCCGTGGATCACGACGGGCGGCAGCTGCCAGGCAATCAAGATCAAAGACTAATACTTACTATTCCTTTTTATTCTCAATTTCAACTGAATATCTTGATATGATTCGGTTTTCAGTTCAAAAGATCATCATCCAAATTGCTTTTCGCGCACTCTTCCGTCGTTGCTGGTCGAGGCCATCTGCTCCTCCACTTCGACTGCACGAACCAACGCAGCCAGCTTCTTCGCATCGAACGGGCGGTCCGCCTTAGTTTTAACATTTTTGAACTATTGCTAATTAATAGTTGGTAAGTGTTTAGCAAACTAGATGCCCGCTAGAAAAGAGAGTAGAAAGAGAGAGCGAGAGTAGTGAGCAGAGAAAGGAGAGGGAGTGGAGAGAGCGCGTAGAGTGTAGAGAAGCGATAGAAGCGAGAGAAGAGAGAGGAGAGAATCCGAAGATGCACCGCCCAGTTGGTGGCGTTGATGACTTGGATGACCCGCTCCTTGGCCTCGCCCTTCTCCGGATTGAAGTTCTTCAGCCGCAGGTCGTGGCGGACGAGCCAGCCCTCCTTCTTCACAGAAATCGTCTTGAACACGAAGCGATTCTGGATCTGTAAAAAAATAGTTCAAATTGAATCACCAAAAAACAAGTTTTAGATAATTACATAAATATCAGAACAGAGTGCAAACGAGATAATTATTAAAGCCAATATTTAACGATCAGTAAAAATGCATGAAAAGAAGTAAAATGTTTGCCTTGAGCTTCTTCTTCTCTCGCGCGTCGAAATACGGCGTGAACTCGACGCTGTTTCCCATGTCGCACACCACGACGATCGTCTGGACCTTTTCATGAATTTGACTCATTTAGCATTCAAATTATATAATATATTGAATTTAAATTAATTGGCCGACAAGTAATTTCAAATAAATTCTAAAAAGCTGCTCCTTTCCTACTTTATACTGCCAGAGCATTCGGCAGAAGTCGAGTTGGCTCTCTTCGGTCGGCGCCTGCAACCGAGAGTGGACGGGTTGAAGTGATAATCTCAATGCTTGCCTGCGTCAAGATGTACGACGCGAGGTGGCCGGGCGGGGCAATTCGCGTCGCGTGGATGTAGTTCGTCGCCATTTCGCTCTTGTCTTCCTGTAGGCAGAGAGGAAAGTAGAGGGAGCAGGGGCTTGGGGAAAGAGAGATGGAAACGATTTGGAGTTCGATATATAGTATACCTTGCCCTGCTTGAGGAGGACCGCGCCTTCGTCGAAGAGTACCGCGTTCTCGAAACGGTTCTTCTGAAATTGAGAGACTAAAATAGAGAGAAGAGAGAAAGAATGAGCAGTTGAGGGAGAATAAAGAAAACGGAGGTTTAGAGACAGAGAGACAGAGAGATGGAGAGCGAGAGACTGGGTGTGATTGAGAGAAGCAGACGGACAGAGACTGCTCCGGGGAGGTCGCTGCAGCTCCACGCGATATGGCGTGCGTAGTGGTTGATGTATACGTGCTCCTTCATAAGCCCTTCGTGCTCCGACTTCAACTCGCCGTCTCCGCCTTCAATACTAACAAATTGGTTCTGGTCTCCGATTATTATTTTTAAAGTCGTGCACTTTAAATTTTTTACAACTACTGTGGTTTTAGCACACGAACCGGCAGAAACGAGGCCAGAAAACTTGGTGACCGATACGCCGAGGAGGGAGTTTTGTTTGCCAGCTGGAACAGAAGCAAAATGAGAAGAATGGCAAGGTGTCGAAAGAGAAATGACGTCATATCCCATAAAAGCATTGGAGGATTGTTCTGACACATTGCAGAAGAGGCAGCGGAGAATAGAGAGCAGGCAACCGGAGGAGCGCAGGAAGGTAATGCCACTTTCTCGAAAGAAGTCTGCTTTTATAGAGCTCAGTTGGCACTTTAGTTATGCTAATGAAGGTACTTTAAAATGAGTTTGCATAAGCTTTCGAGTAAAATTTGGCATTTTATGCAAATTATAATTCTTGAATGTTATGACAGTACATATCAAGTGCGTAGAATCCTTGTAAAGTAGACTATATTCGAGAACTTTAACCATAAATTAAACTCTTGTTCTGTCTAATTTTCTTTGTCCTTTGCTCGAACTCTACATGAACCTTTCCCAGACCTCTCCGTTTCCCTATCATTCTTCTTCTCTCATTTCCCATCTCATCTCAGACGGCGCGTGGCTGCTTCGCGTTTCTGCGCATTTCTTCATCCATGATCGAATTCCTCCTCAATGTCAGCTAAATTAAATTTGTAAAATTAAATAAATGTGTAAACGAGAAAACAGGGAGATAGCTGATTGAGAACTTAAGAGATCTTCTACATTTCTTTTCTTCTCTCTTAAGATCTTGATGCTCGTTGTCGTCGGCCTCGCAACGATTGCGATTTGCACGAGAAAGCGAAAGGATGTCGGGCTGCTGGGCCAACGGGCAGACAAGAGCATCCGAGGCATTTAGAAAAGAAAACTATTTCACAAATATGAATGCAAATTAAGAAGTTGTTAATGAATTACGTGAATTGTTGAGAACTAATGTATGTAGAGATTGCATTGAAAGGAGTGCCTCGTCTGACGACTACGCGCCGTGAAGATCTCCCCGGCTACTCGACCCATTCTTCGCTCGAATCGGCAGCTGAAGAGCAGAAGAAGAACGGAATGTCGACTCTTCCCTCGCGCAACCCGCTCAAGCAGTCCAAGGTCGGCGGTGGCCAGTTTATTCCCGGGTCTCCTAATCGAAATTGCTTCATTATTTGGAGCTCTTTTCAGAGGAAACCTCTTTTGAAAAATGCTTGCCATTACGTCAACAAAAGAATGATTTATTAAATGGAATTTCACATCATGGATTAAAGTGAAACAACAACTTAAAATCCAATAAAATCCCAATCATTTTAGACTCCGTTAGCCGAGGACAAAGATAACGTGAGTTTGATAACTTCCTTCATTTATCCATTCGCCTGGTTTTGTGAGGAAATGTAAATCTGAGATTTTTTATGTCACAACATAAATATAGATTGTGTATAATTAAAATTTTATTCTATGTTAATATGTTTGCAGACGCAGCAGGAGAGCCGCCAGAGCAAGCTGTCACAACCGGAAATGAGTGACAACAACTACGAATGCGTCAACTCAGTGTTGAGCGACGAGCTATTCAAGGTTATTGGCCACGCCCACCCGTCCAGATCGTTTTAATACATTTTTCACCGCATATTTACCAATTACAAGCAAGCATATGTCTATTATGTTGGCTGGAAATAATGAGAAAGCTTGAGGCGCTTTCAAAAGAAGAGCGAAAGGTGCTGAGAGGATAGGCTCCGCCCTCTTCCTCCCCCCCCCCCTTCACTCTTCCTCTTCTTGCCAACGAGATAAAGTGAATTGTGAGGATTTCCGATTTCGTTTTTCCATTTATCAGATCTTGCAACTATTGGTATGCAAAGAAAACAAATAACATATGAAAATTTTCCTATTTGGCGGACACGTCCTTTAACCAGGGCATTCAAGATGCTGTCTTGTCCTTATTAAGTGTATAACCTTTTCGAATTCGTATTATATTTAATGATATTATTTTTTCCCGCCTCTATCCTTTTCTCTATGCATTTCTTTTCTCGTTTGTGTGTTTTACATACAATACCGCTCAGCGGCCGCGTGCCAAAGTGGCCGACCGAAATTAAACAAAATAAATGCTTTGTTTTGAGAATTCATTATTATTTGTGTTCAGTGTTATTTTTGCATCGAATAAGCGATAATAGAAGAGCTCTTCCTTTTAATATTTTCAGTCGTCCATTGTTTTTCCTTAGGTTTAATAGGGAAATGTTCATGATGTTTTACTGTCATAGGACTACAAAAATATCAAACAAACATTTTATACGAGAAATAATGAGGGGAGAAGGAAGACTGGGCAGGGACTTAGTAGTTGGTAGTTGGCCTTAGTAGTTGGCCTTGGAGGCACGACGAGCAGTGCGGAGCTCCTCGTTGTGGTACTCGGAAGGCTTGTCGACATTCTGGCGGAGATTGACCGTCCCCGTCTTGAGGGCGGCAACAGCGCGGCTGAGGGACTCGCTGGAGGCATCTGGAATGTGGCTAGATTGAGGGTTTCAAGGAGTTGGGGACTGACTGGGAGCAGCCTTGGCCGAGGCACCGCGAGTCTGGCGAGCAGACTTCTGGCTCTTCTTAGAATTCACGGAGCGCGCCGTCTTCGCGGAGCGGCCACTCGAAGGGGACTTGGAGCCTGAATTTCCGTCAGGACTTTTCCACTCAGGAACCACGGTCAGTGAGCTCACGTTGGTTACGGTAGGCAAGGAGCGGAGCATCGAAGGCGTAGGTGGTGTCATCCTGCATTCCGCAGTAGACGGAGACAGCCGGGCCCTGATTATCATAGAAGTTCATTGGAGAATTACAGAAAATAATGGTTGGTTCGAACCGCGCGGCCGCTGGACGCAGGGCCCACGTAGCTGGCAGGGGCCGCGTAGCTGGCCGCAGGGGCCGCGTAGCTGGCCTGTGCCAGCTGCTGGATTCCCTGATGCTGGTTGTGATGGCCGTGGCCAGTCCCGGATTGCGAATTCTGTCCGCGACCTCCCTGCCCAAGATTGTTCTCCTGCTGATTCGCCTGCTCCTCGTAAGTCGACTGCTGCTTCTGCCTGTTCTGCTCGGAAGGCGCGTTCATCGAAGGGATCTGCAGTGGAATTAGAATTAAATCGATCAACAGATTTTGATATCTCTGACGGCGTGTCCGCTGGCGGGGGCCTGCGTGGTGTTGTTGTAGATCTGCTGAGAACCGTAGATCACAGGGCGAGGCTGCTGAGAACGAGCGCCAGCCTGAAAAGAGAGATGGAGAGAGGAGGGACGAGGGAGAAGCAGATGGGAGTATGAAGAAAGAAAGAGGGAGGGAGAGAGAGAGAGAGAGAGAGAGAGTGAGAGACAGCCAAAGAGGGAGAGAAGCGAGAGTGGGGTGAGAAGAAAGGAAAGCGAACCCACTAAGCGGAGCCATGAGCCGAATCTAGGCGCTCTGGAAAGGAAACCAAGTTAATCCGAACAACTATTTGTAAATCTGTCGTAATTCTCACGGCCAGAGCGAACTCCGCCAGCACGGGGAGCCTTAGGGGCATAAGAAGAGATATTCTGCTGGTAGGCCGGCGGCAGGGAATCCATTGCATAGATCGAAGGCTTGGCACCCTCAAATTAATTACAGTGTACTTTGTTCTGAAAATAAGGGTTGTCTACCTGGGAATGGTTCTGTGGAGCGGCCTGAGCTGAGTCAGCATTGTAGAATGACGGCTGTTGCTGTTCATTCTATAAAGTACTTTTCGAAAGTGATATTTTCATTCTTTTTCGAGGATTCTGTGAAACTGACGCGGTTCTCGAAGAGGTTCGGCAGATCACGGATATCGACCTGAGAGTCGAAGCTCAATTCGCGCTTGTTCTGGGTGATCGGCTGGTAGAAAGAGTTCGAGGCCGGCTGGTGAAGGGCGGAGCCGTGCATCTGCTGAAAATTTTTCCTATTTTAAATCAAATTAACATTTCCTATATTTCTTTCTAATTTAATTGTAATTCTTCTAAAGACCTGAAGAGAAGACTGGTTGGCAGGCGACTGAACAACGTAGTTCTGGGCTTGCGGAGGAGCATTGATGACACCCTGCAACGCAATCAATGATTCGTTCTCCGATTACGGTAAACTGCTTTCGTGCCAGGACCTGCTGCTGGAGAGCGGGAGGCGCGTACTGGCGAGGCTGATTGTATGCGGAGAGACCACTGGCCGGGATGTACTCGGAGTAGACTGCAGGGCCTGAATAAAGAGAGACCGATCATGGTTTATGGATCTTCTTTTAATGAATCCAATGAGAATGCATTTATGCTATTGTTTAGGAAGAGATTCGGTGGTAGTGAACTTACTCTGTTCAGGATGAGGAGCTGGAGTATGCTGTGCAATCTGATACTGCGGCTGAACGTGTCCGATAAGAGGCGGGGCGTATCCAGCAGAGGGCGGAGCGTATCCGACAAGGGGCGGAGCGTATCCGATAGGGGGTGGGGCATATCCGGCAGAGGACGGGGCATATCCGGCATTAGGCGGAGCGTATCCAGCCGGGGGCTGAGCGTACCCAACGGGGGGCTGAACGTATGCACCAGGAGGAGCGGCAAATGCAGACGGCGCTCCCGATGCGAAGTACACATTTGAAGGACCCTAAAAATATGTATTCATTGTTTTGCAAAGCAATTTATTCCTTTTTCATAGTAAAAATTTTTTTCACAATGAAAGTGATCTTGCAATACACGATGGAGAACAGAGAAGAGCTGTATATTGCGGTGCCGGGTACGCCTGCATGGGAATCGCGGTGAGAAGAGAGGCTGAAGACGCTGCCCGAGTCGTCATCGAAGGCTGGCTGTAGCTGCAAAATACATTTTTATCTTTATTTTGTTTTAGATCAATTGATGTTGATACATATTTTAGTGATAAAAATATTGGGAATATTGACCCGCCGGCGCAGAAGGAAGGCGCGTAATATCCAGCCATTCCTCGTAAGATGACACTTGAGACGAAGCAACCAGGTCGGGATGAAGAGCGGGCAGCGAATGGATCTCCCCAGGCTGGCAGCCCCTTTTATTCCGCTTCCGTGGATCTTTCCAGACTCTCGAAAGTACATCAATTAGAAATACGTAGTGTTGACCTTTCCGAAGTTCTTTGACTTTTCGGCAAGTTCGTGACATTTTCTAGGTACATTTCAAGAATTATCTACATATGAAAGAATAATTTCACAGTAACAGTTGAATGTCGAATGCCTGCACTAAAAGAGCATTTGCACATTATATATTGTTAGCGAACAAACGTAAGGAATTTTGATTTAGTTTTAATGGACACCCTGATCCATTACCTCAGTACCAGATCATTTCGACCTCCTTTACCATTAGCGAGAAGTCGGTTCTCGAATCTCTCTCTCAATCGAAGAAATTGCGTGAAGTCATCGGATTCCTCGTTAGCTCTTCGAGCCGTCTCAATTTCTACTAGTCTCGCGTCAATTTTCTTGTCTCTTATTCATTCGAAAATGCTGCTGGATTTTCTGTTGTAAAAGATGAAGAATATCTTTGAGAGAGTGAAGAATGACTCTTCTGCTCCGCAACAAACCCGACGAGCGGCCGGAACTCGAAACGATGTCGTTTTCGCGAGCGACCACCAAGTCAAGGTTCGACTTTTGGAGGATAACTCATATTCAATTGATTATCGATCTCACCAATTCAGAATAGATTAGCTGAGAGCTCCTTAGAAGTGCTTTCTCATCTTCAGCTCGAGACTTGGGTCGATTCTGTGATCTCACGGCTCGTTGGCTGGAGCTGCGAGGAATGCCAAGTCAGATGATGAATCTTTTGCCAATGAAAAAATAATTAAATTATTTTTGAGGCGCTCTTCACGCTTTCCGAGGTCAAGGAACTCTGCTACCGCGTCCGCGAAGTCTTCTGGAGCCAGCCGATGCTCATGGAGGTTGACGACGTACTCTACGAGAACAAGAACTATTGTATAAGAAAGGATGTATACAAAAGAAATAATATTTAAAAATAATAAGCAGGCCACAAATACGGTAGAATAACTATATTTAATAATATTATTTATATTTACAATTTTCAGGTGAAGGCGCCGGTGAAGATCTGCGGAGACATCCACGGGCAGTACATGGATCTCCTCACGATCTTCGCCATCAATGGCTTCCCGCCAAAGCATCACTACGTCTTCTGTGGTGAGGAAAGGGAGGGAGAGAAAGAGTATGAGAGGAGAAGAGGGAAAGAGAGAACGAGAGGGAGAGGGAAGTCAGAGAATGAGTATGGGAGGAGGAGAGGGAGAGAGAGAACGAGAGGGAGAGGGAAGTGAGAGAATGAGTATGGAAGGAGGAGAGGGAGAGAGAGAACGAGAGGGATAGGGAAGGGAGAGAAAGCGGGATTGAGAGAAGGGAGGGAAGAGATGAAGCAGCTTCACTGCAGCTGCAGCGGCGAGAAGAGGAGAGAAAGAGCAGGGGATTCGGAGAGAACGGGAATAAAGAAAAGAGTTGAGTGATTTGCTTTTATTGCTCAGGTGACTACGTCGACCGTGGCGAGTTCTCCCTGGAATGCATTATGCTCCTCTTCGCCTACAAGGCTCGGAATTTTAATGGAATAATTGGGGATCATTGAAAAAGTTTAAAACTGCCGCGGCCCTTCGCATTCTCACATCCTCGCAGCGGGAAATAGCATGCGAGCATGAGTATGCCCAGTGGTGAAAGCGGTCATTCAAACCTACGTTCATTATTTTTCGCAGAACTTCATGTTTAAACTAGTAATTAAGAAAGCAAATTTAACACCATAACGAGAATTAAAAATTCAGCTGCGCTTCCCAAAAGACATCACCCTGCTCCGGGGGAATCACGAGTCGCGCCCCGTCAACATCACCTACGGATTCATGGTCGAGGTCAAGAGTCGGTGAGTCTTCAAGGGAGGTTTTTGTCCACTTTGGCACTCGCCGCACCAGTGGACACACCAAAAGTCCTATGGCAGGTACTCGATGGGCCTGTACGAGCTGATCAACCAAGTCTTCGAGTGCATGCCCATCGCGGCCCGCGTCTCCCGTGCCATTCTCTGCATGCACGGAGGAATCTCCGAGGAGCTCGTCCACCTCGAGGATGTCCGTTCTTTTTGGCAATAGGCCAAGTCGACTTTTGGCAAGATTCCAAAAGATTTCCATGAATCAATAAATCTTCGAAGAGGTAGATCACCCTCAGATCAACCACATCATGCGTCCGTACGAGATTCCGGATGTGGGAGTCATGGCCGACCTGACGTGGTCAGATCCGGACGCCAACATCCAGATGTTCGCAGAGTCGCCGAGGGGCGCCGCGCATCTCTTCGGGGCCAAGGTTTGAGGGAGAGAGAGCGAGAGAGGGAGGGTTGGAGAAAGATCATGGGTAAGTGAGAGGGTTAGGTAAGTGAGAGGGTATGGGGAGAGGAGATGAGTGTGAGGGAAGGACAGATGGGAGAGATTCAGGCACTCGACCAGTTCCTCGAGAAGCACAACCTCAAAATGATCGTCCGCGCCCACCAGGTCATACCGAATGGATACGAGTTCTTCCACGAGCAGAAGCTGGTTAGGGGGTCTCTCTGATTCTTTCTCTCTCTCTCTCCCTTTCTCTCTATCTTTCCCTCTCTTCTCAGGTGACAATCTTCTCTGCTCCCTGCTACGGTGGCTCAGACAACAAGGCTGCAGTGCTCAACGTCGACAAGCAATTGGTGAGTGCGCTACAAAGTATCACATACTAAATTGTAAAATTATAAAATATTACATCCGCACCAAATATTTAATTCTATTTCAGGTTCATATGCCATTTGATCTTTGTTTTATACAAGTGAAATGATTCCGATTTCAGCAGTGCTCCTTCACGATCTTCGACAAGAATGCGGTGCAGAAGGAGAAGGAGAAAGAGTAGTAGAGACTTCCCTCTGGCTCTACCGTATAACTCTTTCAAATTCTCCATCTCACCCCTCTCCTCCTCTCGTGTTATCCTTCACTTTGTCCGCTTCGTATAAAGGCTCTGCCGCACGTTTCACAATGGGTTGCGCATTGGCCATTCCCACTCTAGCAGACGACAGACGATAAATGGTCCCTTTTGTGCATGTCAAGTATTTTTCCGTCGGGACTTCAGACGACCTCGAGGTCAGTGTCGAACTCCAAAGTCTTCCGGAGCATTCCTTGAAAAGTGTCGTCCTCTCGTCTTTGTCACTTGGTTACGTTATTTAATGACATCACAACTTTTCGTCTCCACGGTTTGGAAGAGCACTTCTTATCTACAGTTTCCCAAACCATTTCATTCAGAATAAAGCGTTAGGAGTTAGCCGCTGCTCGTCCACTCTCGTTGGTTCTTGAAGACATCTCACCCTGCTGGCCACTCCGTCTACGTTGGCTTCATCCGTACCAGGTAACTGAGAACGACATTGGCAACTTCTTCAGCTATCCACGCAATGTCATGAACGTGAGGTATGCGTGGGTGGTAGCAGCCGTTGCCCTTTACATGCTCCTCGTACTGCAGACTGGTGTATGACCACGAGACCGGACGTCCAAAGTATTCGGTTTCTGTGAGTTTGCTGACGGGGCGAGTGCGCTGAACGCGATCGCACATCTCAACGGCGCCTACTTCAATGGCCGCGCCGTCCGCGTGAACCTCGCTAACCGCTGATCTGCAGCGCTCTTTTTTGCTAAAAATCTCAGCCTTGACGTCTGATAAATGCGAAAGACAGCGAGAAAAAGTATTCATTTTATTTCATGCAGTAGTTTATAAAAGTTTACAAAATATACAAACCATAGAATGTACAAACTCTAGCATTGCACAACAACGGAAAGAATCAGTGGAACGAGATTTAGTTGGTCAGATAAAAATAATTTAGCAGAGGAGGATCAGAAGGGGCTCAGTAGGGGCTGGCCGGCTGGAGAACGGGGGCCGCGGCGATGGCCGGAGAGGGCTGAGGGGCGTAGAACGACGGGAGACGGGCAGGGGACGGCTGGGCAGGGTACGACGGGGCAGTCTGAAACGAGTGATAATATGGTAATGTTTAAGCGGACTCAGAGACAATATGACCGGCAATAGTTTCCCTTACTAATTTCAGATAATGTTTGTGCTCTAAGCTACATATTAAAACCATATTTTAGTGGAAAAACTTACACGAGCGGGCTCAGGGTATGTGGTGGGAGTCTCGGGAACCGGGACGAGAATGTACCGCGTGGAAAGAGGCTGGACACGGGCGGGCACCTCCGGCTGGTAAGTCACGGGGGCTGGGTCCTGGAAAAAAGGCGGAATTAATGCTTTGGCATATTTCTAAGCCTGAATGCGAAATGCGAACCCGAGCAGGGAGAATGACGGGCGGGAGCGGCCGGTAGGTGGGTGCGGGGACGTAGGGCGCAGAGGTGGTGAGCGGAGGGAGGAAGTACATCTGCTGGTATCCGCGCGTGGTCGTGTATGCCGACTGCTGGTAGGCAACCGCAGGAGGGGCCTGAGGGGGCGCGTAACGAGGGGAACGGCCACCATAACCGCCCGAGGGAAGGTCCTGAGCGGAAAAAATGGTAAAAAGACAATAAGAGGAGAATTCTGTTAAAAGTGCAGTAGTGTGAGTGAGTGAGTGAGAGAGAGAGAGAGAGAGACGAAGGATAGATATGAGAGAACCGGGTTGGGTGAAGAATGAGTAAACTGACGGAGGTGGTTTCCTCAGCCCCGTATCCGGTCTCAGTCGTCGTGCTCGGGATATCGCTGAAGAGAGGAGCAGAGGTGGTGGGTATGTAGTTCTCAGTGGAGGGAGAAGCGTAGTTCTCAGTGGAGGGAGAGGCGTAGTCGAGAGAGAGAGGCGGGGCCTACAAAGGGAACAAATTAAAATTTTGAACAATTCAAGCTAAATATACATTAAACAATGTTTGGAAGATGGACAGAAATCTGCATGTAAGAAAGTGAGAGAACAGTATTAGAGAGCGAGTGAGACAAGAAGAAAGAGAGAGAGAGAGAGAGAGAGAGAGAATGAGAGAATGAAAGGGAGAGGGTGTATGAGAAGGGAAAAATAAATTTTATAACATACCATAGCGAAGGTGGTCGTCTCCTTGACGGCGTAGCCTGGCTCAGTCGGCTTGAAATCATAGGACGGAATCGGAGTGGTCGTGGACTGAGAGGGAATGACGTAGGCGAGAGACGCAGACGACGAGAGGAGAAGGAGAGTGAGAGACAGAGGGAGAGACATCTTGGCAGACTGATGGGATGCAGGTGCTGGGGCTCCCTTTTATACTCGATCAGAGAGGGAAAGGACTGCGCCAGAGGTTTGGGAGTGCGTGACAACGTGGAGGAGCCGAGCATTTTCGAAGTGTCGTTATGATCTACATCCAATTTCTCACGAACGCCTTGTGTAGATCAAATTGACACTAGTTTTTGTTGGCAATTATCACGTACGAATGAGCATGCATCAACAGTGACTAAAATTTCTGACTAAAGCACGATCTCCCTTCAAGGAAGTCTTGCTAGCTTTTTACTAACCAAAAAAAGTATCATAATTGCACTGAGTTAACACGCCGTGCATGCATTTAGTGGAGCACCTCTGAGTTCACACTTGAATTGTGTTCCCTTCTTTCAATGCTTTCTTTTCTACCATGGACCGCAGCGGTCGCAAAATTTCTGTCAATCTTTCAATATTTTCCATTGATCATTCTATATATTTCATGCCTTAAAAGATGCTCGTTATCAGAGCCTATCAAGGAATGGGATAGGGATAAGAGGATACCAGACATCGAGGGTGAAGTGAGAGAGGGAAAGAAGCAGAGTCAGAGAGGGCCAGAAAGCAGAAGGAACAGGGAGTAAGAGAGAGCGAGAGACGGACGCAGAGAAGGAGAGATCATTATCCATCTCTGGCTTCTCGTCTTCAGCGGTGCACATACTCTTCGTCGTTACTAAACGAGAGACAAATCAAAAGAACAACACAAAACAACCCGCCCCACCAAGTACAAAACAAATAGACACCTCCTGGTGATCTCACAATCAGTCTAGAACGGAGCACGCAGAAATGGATGACCCCTCACAAAGTCACCTCGAACTTTTGCAGTTGTTTCTTGACATGCTTCTGAAAGCGGGCGACGAATCTCCCGACCGATTCCACGAGGGTAGGCGGGCAGGGGCCAGAGATGGCGAGAGTGAGCAGCAAGACATGCAGATGCAGGTACGACGCGTGGCTGTCGATGGCCTGGACGAGAGAGAGAGAGGAGAGGGAGGAGAGGAGAGAGAGAGAGAGAGAGAGAGAGAGAGAGAGAAGGAGGGAGAGGAGAAGAGGGTGAGAGAAGAGAGAAGGAGACAGATAGGTGAGAGGGAGAGGAGGGAGAGAGAGAGGGAGAGAGAGAGAGAGAAGAGAGAATGAGGGAAAGAGTGAATATAAGAATGAAACAGCAGCCTTACGAGGTGTCGATGAGAGCGAGCCTCTCGGACAATATCCGCGAGATCCAAGTCGGCGTCGCGGGAAATGCGGTACGCGGCCAACTCGAGGGCGGGCAGAGTCATGGCGCGGTCGATGCCAAGCATGCCGTGGATCACTACCGGGCTGTAGTCGGCCTTTCTGGAAGGAGAGAGAGAGAGAGAGAGAGAGAGAAAGAGAGAGAGAAAGGGAAAGAGAAGAGAGAGAGAGAAGAGATAGAGATATGTACTTCCTGATCCAGCTCCAGAACTGGAGAACGGGGTCAACAGAGGGCGGAGCCAGCCGCGACGGCCAGCCCATCATCTCAGCATGCAGGATGGATACCGGCCTCCGTTTCCTGAGAGAGGTGGGAGAGTAAATAATTCGTTAAATTGTGACGGATTAGTGTTTTGGCTATGACCGGGGTGTGAGTGTGCCTCGGGGCGACGCCTTATGCGTCAAGCCTCAGGAACCTTCTGCTCCTCTTCAGCAGTCCCCTGCGGGCGCGCTGCTGCGCTCAGTCGGGGCTTCCCCGGCTCTTCTCTGCTTCTCGAGCAGAGGTGCGCTGTTGCGCTCGGTCTGGGTCTCGGCCCTGACCCTTCTCTGCCTCCTTCAGGCAGAGGTCGTGGTTCTGCACTCAGTCAGAGGCTCTCCTCTGACCCTTCTCCGCTTTCCCTTTTGGGTGCAGAGGTGGCACAGTCGTGCCCCGGTGATCCCTTAGTGCGTGGTGAGGTGCGCGAACACCGAGTTCAGAGAGCGATCTTGTTTATCGTTACAGCTCGCAATTAAACCGGCAAAGTGCAAGAACGGCAACTGTACATAAGCCATGACGGCCTATACTGGGCGCGTTTTGGCGGGCTAAAAATACAAGTCGAGGCAATGTGACGACTGTATGTACATGCAGTGGCATTCTTAACAGAATTAGGAATGACTTATAGAAAAGTCGTAATAATTGGTAGGATTGTATAAAATGAAGAATGTATGTGGAAAATAACAAAGGGAAGAGGTTTTGTGAGTGTTTGGCCAATTGATAAAATGAGAATGAGGAATATGATAGTTGGCCTTATGACAAAATATTTGGTGGCCTCATCGAACTCGGCCATCACTTCCTTGCCCCCCCCCCCAGAGGAGTATGGTCTTGACACGAACTAGTAGCTGATCTCGAGCTGCGTAATGTTGAAGAGTTCCTTGTACTTGGCGAGCGCGCCGGAGGGAGAGACGCGCGCGATCCGCTTGACGCGGCAGTGGCCGAAGGGGCGGACCTCGCCGTCCTCGCTCGGCACGTACGCCGCCACCTTCTGCCCGTCTGAGAATATTCATTCATGACTTTTGTTTGAAGAACCTTTTGAAGAATCGACTAATCGACGTTAGTTTTGACTAATCGTGATTTATTTGAGTAATTTTGAATCTTTTGTCGCATCTTTAAAAATCGCTCTTCCGCGTAATATTCGAGCAAAAGAGCTCGAATTCAGAATGAAACTCGCCCTCCTCGAAGGCGCAGACCATGGCGATGAGTGCCACTTCCTCGTCCACGCACATCCTCCAGAAGTCATCGACCGTCTCGCGGGTCAAGGCAAGCAATCTTTTACTATTATTTATTTTCTTCAAGTAAAATATTGATTACAAAGTTAAATTAACATTCCAAATAAAACTAGATTACCTGGGTGACGATGTAATCCCGGCCTGTCGGGAGGAGTAGCCAATTCGCGTGGATAAAGTCATCCCCGTTCTTCGAGGGGAGGACGACACGACTGTTCATTAGGCAGGGAACGTCTGAATCGCTGCAGAGAAAGAGAGATAGGGAGGAGAAAGAGAGGGATGGGTGAGAAGGGAAGAAGAAGAAAGAAGAGTGTTAGAGAAAGAGAGTGGTTGCAGTTGGTAAGTACCGATCTTTGGATGATTTCTTGTGGAAGCGAGCATTGGGCGTGGTGTAATCGTTTAGATTGTTGACGTAGTCCAACGCAATGGTGCGAATGGACTGTAAGATACACTCATAAGAACAGCCGATAGAGAGAGGACGGACGAGAGAAAATGAGAGCCCGCTTACCGTAGCCGAGACCATCTCCGCCCACGCGATGATTTTCTTTCGCCTGGTCGTCTAAAACAAATTTTCGAATTTTTCCGAACATTTCAAAATAGCACTTTTTAAATTTTGCTTTCAATTATTCATCGCTGACGGTCGGCTCTCGGTTGGACTGATCCTACGGCTGTTTTATCTCTCTTTCCTCTTTTTTCCTCTCGCTCTCATGTTCGCTCGCTCTATCTGTGTATGTCTGTCTGTCTGTCTGTGTCTGTCTCTCTCTCTCTCTCTCTCTCTCTCTTTGTCTGTTCTTTCTTCATGAATGAAAACGAGGCCGTGCCCATGAGCGCCAGAATGTCTTCAGGATTTAAAATATACGAATCGAGAATAAAGATGTATAATCTGAATAATAAGATATGTAGCTGCCTTGTCTAATGGTAAGAAAAGGCGGACAACTGTCAAGTTGAAACGCAATTTTCTGCACCGAATAAGCTCAAAAACTTTAAAGTCTCGTAAAATTATTTCATTGAAACGAATGCACATTCACGGACTACGAAGTGAGATATTCTTGCTCCAATAATTTTACAAAACTTTCTATTTTGGCGATTATGCATGATGTTTTTGAGCTTATTCGATGCAGAAAATTATGTACATACATACATACATATGTCACTTATTGTTAGGTTGGTAAAGGAAGGTGGTAAGGGAAAGAAAGGAATGAGCGAGCATTGAAGGGCAGTTCCTTTTTAATATACTATTTTCGCCGTACAATGTTTTTTTACTTAGATTTAATAAAGTAATACTTATGTACATGCATATATGTATGTTAAGAAGCCAAGCTTACTGGATTGGATCTGGCGAAGGCAACCCAATTTGCCCTATGTTCGACAGTATCCTTCGCTCTCAACGAGGGGCTCCTTCATGATGTTATACTGTCATAGGACTACAACATTATCAAACAAACATTTTATATGAGAAATAATGAGGGGAGAAGGGAGACTGGGCAGGGACATAGTAGTTGGTAGTTGGCCTTAGTAGTTGGCCTTGGAGGCACGACGAGCAGTACGGAGCTCCTCGTTGTGGTACTCGGAAGGCTTGTCGACATTCTAGCGGAGATTGACCGTTCCCGTCTTGAGAGTGGCAACGGCGCGGCTGAGGGACTCGCTGGAGGCATCTGGGAAGTGGCTAGATTGAGGGTTTCAAGGAGTCGTGGACTGACTGGGAGCAGCCTTGGCCGAGGCACCGCGAGTCTGGCGAGCAGACTTCTGGCTCTTCTTAGAATTCACGGAGCGCGCCGTCTTTGCGGAGCGGCCACTCGCAGGGGACTTGGAGCCTGAATTTCCGTCAGGACTTTTCCACTCAGGAGATACGGAAGTTCAGAAAGCTCACGTTGGTTACGGTAGGCTGGGGGCGGAGCATCGAAGGCGTAGGTGGTGTCATCCTGCATTCCGCAGTAGACGGAGACAGCCGGGGCCTGAATATCAAAGAAGTTCATTGGAGAATTACAGAAAATAATGGTTGGTTCGAACTGCGCGGCCGCTGGACGCAGGGCCCACGTAGCTGGCAGGGGCCGCGTAGCTGGCCTGTGCCAACTGCTGGATTCCCTGATGCTGGTTGTGATGGCCGTGGCCAGTCCTGGATTGCGAATTCTGTCCGCGACCTCCCTGCCCAAAATTGTTCTCCTGCTGATTCGCCTGCTCCTCGTAAGTCGACTGCTGCTTCTGCCTGTTCTGCGCGGAAGGCGCGTTCATCGAAGGGATCTGCAGTGGAATTAGAATTAAATCGATCAACAGATTTTGATATCTCTGACGGCGTGTCCGCTGGCGTCCGTCTGCGTGGTGTTGTTGTAGATCTGCTGAGAACCGTAGATCACAGGGGGAGGCTACTGAGAACGAGCACCAGCCTGAAAAGAGAGATGGAGAGAGGAGGGACGAGGGAGAAGCAGATGGGAGAATGACGAGAGAAAGAGAGAGAGAGAGAGAGAGAGAGAGAGAGAGAGCCAAAGTGAGGACAAGAGGGAGAGAATAGAGATTGGGTGTGAGGAAATTAAAGCGAACCCAAGCATTGTTCTTCGAGGTGCCTGGCTGCGCAGGGGCAGCGGAGCCATGAGCCGAGGCTAGGCGCTCTGGAAAGGAAACCTAGTTAATCCGAACAATTATTTGTAAATATGTCGTAATTCTCACGGCCGGAGCGAACTCCGCTAGCACGGGAAGCCTGAGGGGCATAAGAAGAGATATTCTGCTGGTAGGCCGGCGGCAGGGAATCCATTGCGTAGATCGAAGGCTTAGCACCCTCAAATTAATTACACTGTACTTTGTTCTGAAAATAAGAGTTGTCCACCTGGGAATGGTTCTGTGGAGCGGCCTGAGCTGAGTCAGCATTGTAGAATGCTGGCTGTTGCTGTTCATTCTAAAAAGTACATTTCTAAAGTGATATTTTCATTCTTTTTCGAGGATCTTGTGAAACTGACGCGGCTCTCGAAGAGGCTCGGCAGATCACGGATTTCGACCTGAGAGTCGGCGCTCAGATCGCGCTTGTTCTTAGTGATCGGCTGGTAGAAAGAGTTCGAGGCCGGCTGGGGAGGGGCGAAACCGTGCATCAGCTGCAAATTTTCATATTTAAAATAAAATTATCGTTTTCTATATTTCTTAATAATATTATTATTATTCTTCAAAAGACCTGAAGAGAAGACTGGTTGGCAGGAGCCTGGACAACGTAGTTCTGGGCTTGCGGGGGAGCATTGAGGACACCCTGCAATGCAATCAATGATTCGTTCTCCGATTACGGTAAATTGCTTTCGTGCCAGGACCTGCTGCTGAAGAGGAGCGAGCGGCGCGTACTGGCGAGGCTGATTGTATGAGAAGAGACCACTGGCCGGGATGTACTCGGAGAAGACTGCAGGGCCTGAATAAAGAGAGACCGATCTTGGTTTATGGATCATCTTTTAATGAATCCAATGAGAATGCATTTATGCTACTGTTTAGAAAGGGATTCGGTGGTAGCGAACTTACTCTGTTCAGGATGAGGAGCTGGTCCGACAAACGTGTCCGACAAGAGGCGGGGCGTATCCAGCAGAGGGCGGAGCGTATCCGACAGGGGACGGAGCGTATCCGACAGGGGGCGGGGCATATCCGGTAGGGGGCGGGGCATATCCGGCAGAGGGCGGGGCATATCCGGCATTAGGCGGAGCGTATCCAGCCTGGGGCTGAGCATATCCAACGGGGGGCTGTGCGTATGCACCAGGAGGAGCGGCAAATGCAGGCGGCGCTCCCGATGCGAAGTACACAGGAGAAGGACCCTTAATATATTTATTCATTGTTTTGCAAAGCAATTTATTCCTTTTTCATACTAAAAAAATTTTTCATAATGAAAGTGATCTTGCAATCCATAGAAGGAGAACATAGAAGAGCTGACCGCGGCTGCGTATTGCGGTGCCGGGTACGCCTGCATGGGAATCGCCGTGAGAAGAGAGGCTGAAGACGCTGCCCCAGTCGTCATCGAAGGCTGGCCGTAGCTGAAAAATACATTTTCTTTCTTTATTTGTTTTAGATCAATTGAAATTGATACATATTTTAGTGATAAAGATTTTGAGAATATAGACCCGCCGGCGTAGAAGGAAGGCGCGTAATATCCAGCCATTCCTTGGAAGATGACACTTGAGACGAAGAAACCAGGTCGGGATGAAGAGCAGGGAGCGAATGGATCTCCCAAGGCATGCAGCCACTTTTATTCCGCTTCCGTGGATCTTTCCAAAATAACTCTCGAAAGTACATTAATTAGAATTACGTATTGTTGACTTTTCCGAAGTTCTCTGACTTTTCGGCAAGTTCGTGACATTTTCTAGGTACATTTCAAGGATTATCTAAATAGGAAACAAGAACTTCATAGTAGCAGTTGAATGTCGAATGCGCTTGAAACATATGCAAATATTTTTCGCTCTAGTAGCTAATGAGCAGATTATCCCAATCTATTTTTTGATGTCTTGATGGTCACTTGTAGAGTACCATCCAACATGAAACTCATTTTTTACTTCGGCAAAGTAAAAAGATTCGAAAGTACTTGAAAAATTCAAACTGAGATTACGAGTTCAATTTTTTTTTGACATTCTGAAAAACATTTTTCAAAATATGCCCTAAGGTAAACATCTTAAAGGTTACCAAATTTGAATATGCAAAATTATTCCAAAACTAATGTTTGTATAATTGTAAACATATAAATAAGTGGCCCGACCCAACATCTCATAATGTTACAATGCCTTTCGCGGTGCGAGCACGATGTTCATCATTCCATTTCAACGTGTAAACTACCAATAATTGTAGCTGAGAAAGAGTTTTTTAAATAAAAAAACAGACATACAATGAAAAAGGCCGCACAAGCACCTGAGATCAAGGAGAATCCTACCGCATTCTTTTATCTCATATGATACCTGGAAATGATTATTCGTTCTTCTTCTTCCGTCTAACGATGACTGATGAGAATAACAAGAAAACATAGCGAGCTATGAAAAGTACAAGTCCAACAGCGGACAGAATTCCTCCTATCAAGACAGCGAAAATGTCGAGATTGTGGAAGGTAATAACACTCATATCCTGTCCAGCATGGCTGAGCTGGTCGAGAGGGCCGAAATGGGCCATGAACTCCATGTGGGAGACCAGTCTCTCGCGCACCAACTGAGGCTGCGATGCCACCATTTTGGCCACGGTTCGGGCTTTCTCGCGTAATCTGCGCAAGCGAACATTTGAATCGGACTCTGCCTTTAAAAAATTCCTCCGCAGAATCATGCATTTTGTGAACTAAAGCGAAACGAGCAAGAAGACATACCGCGTAAAGCGTTCAGTCGAAGAGAGATTTTAACTTGCAAATTTGCAAAAGTGTATCAGTGTGAGGAGGAAATTAGATTAAGCATAACAAATAAAGAAGAAAACTTGGAACTGACAGGTCGCTGCCGATGAGATCTCGAACAGCAGCGATGAGCTCCTCGGGGTGAGCCAAGTCATCTCGCTTTAGAATTCTGCCGACTCCAATTCGCTTGATCATCTCGGCGTTTCTTATTTGGTCGCCCATGACAGGGATGACCAGGGTGGGAACACCAGCCAGGACTGCTTCGTAGCAAGAACCAGCACCACCATGGGTCACGAAGGCAGAAAGGCGAGGGTCGCCTGAAGTGAGACAGTAAGAGAGAGAGAAAGAGAGGGGGAGAGTAATTGGAAACAGCGAGGGAGAGAGAAGGAGAGCGAGGGGGAGATGGAGAGAGAAAGAAAAGAGAAGAAGAGAGAACAAAGAGAGTAGATGCTGAGAACTGACGCAGCAGATCGGTCTGCGGCAGCCAAGTGTGCGTGATGAGATTTGGAATGCCGGCGGCGACGTTGTGCTCAGGCTTCTCATACTTCCACAGGAAAGTCACATTCGGAAGGGCAAGGGCCAGTGAGCGGATACTTTGCTGGAAAATGAGGAAGGTGGTGTGATATCCTTAAATTTTTTTCGGCAAACCTTGAAACCTTCCGGCATTAGATGCGAAAGCATAATGGAGCCGAAGGAAACGAGAACTGTACGAGGCCGCAGAGATAGCTCGGATGATAATGGCTGGATAATACATATGTGAAAATAGTTGCGTACAGATACATACATACAGTACCGCCCACGAGCTAGTGGTTTCGGCTCGAGCGGCTCCGAGCGGCTCGAGCGGATCCGAGCCGCTCGAGCCGTTAAGAGCCGCGTTGAATAACGCGCCAAAGAGTGAATATTTTGGCTTTATGTTACTTGTGCCATGCTCAGAAAACATTACTCTGTCGATTCTGCTAGAAAAAAGCGGAATAAAATGCCGAAATAAAAATACATTATTTCCGTACACTCCTGATGACAAATGTGGTGTTGCGTCCTAAAGTGTATGGTGCTTGGTGTAATTTACGATCACTTTGGCTACTTGCCATGTTTTCAGACAACGGAAATAAGCACAGCTCTGGCCTTTTTTCTTCTTCTGATGTAAAATGTAGCAAAATATGGGCAGCGGTTGGGATTCGAACATGTGACACTCAAAACAAAAGGCGATCGCGCTAGCCATTGCGCCACACAGATCGTTGCAGGGAATCCAAGCCAGACGTTGACAATGGATTTGCCACCAAATGTGCTTGGAGCACTCTCTCTCTCTCTCTCTCTCTCTCTCTTTCTCTCTCTCTCTCTATCTCTTTATCTTTCTCTCCACTCACTCTCTACTTCTCGGTCAAGTCTGGATTTTTCCTCTCTTTTCCTCCGATTCGAGCGATCCTCCAATTTGTTCTCCCTTGCTTTTTCCACTCGCTACTCTTATTCTGGGCAAAACAATCGCACCAGTTGGGATTAGAACCTGCGACACTCAAAACAGTGCGCGCAACTTACTGCGCCACACATGACACGCTTGGAGTCTCTCCTCTTTCTTCCAAGCGGTTTATTAAAGTCTGGCAGGAGACCTCGGACTTGACTTGGTGGCGCAGTAGCAAGAGGTTGCAGAGATGGGGGGAGAGAGGTAAAAAGAGAGTGGAGAGAGAGACAGAGGCAGAGGCAGAGACAGAGACAGAGACAGAGACAGAGACAGAGACAGAGACAGAGACAGAGACAGAGACAGAGACAGAGACAGAGACAGAGACAGAGACAGAGACAGAGACAGAGACAGAGACAGAGACAGAGAGACAGAGACAGAGAGAGAGAGAGAGACAGATACAGAGAGACAAGGACAGTGACAGAGACAGTGACAGAGACAGAGAGACAGAGACAGAGACAGAGACAGAAAGTGATTCTATTACATTTTAGTGAAAGTCTTTCTTCGCCTTCGCTTTGAGCGATCACTCACTTCGAGCTCTAATTTATCTCATCTTATGCTCCTCATCTTGGTAAAACATTTTCACCAGTTGGAAGAAAGAGGAGAGACTCCAAGCGTGTCATGTGTGGAGCAGTAAGTTGCACGCTCGCACACTGTTTTGAGTGTCGCAGGTTCTAATCCCAACTGGTGCGATTGTTTTGCCCAGAATAAGAGTAGCGAGTGGAAAAAGCAAGGGAGAACAAATTGGAGGATCGCTCGAATCGGAGGAAAAGAGAGGAAAAATCCAGACTTGACCGAGAAGTAGAGAGTGAGTGGAGAGAAAGATAAAGAGATAGAGAGAGAGAGAGAAAGAGAGAGAGAGAGAGAGAGAGAGAGAGTGCTCCAAGCACATTTGGTGGCAAATCCATTGTCAACGTCTGGCTTGGATTCCCTGCAACGATCTGTGTGGCGCAATGGCTAGCGCAATCGCCTTTTGTTTTGAGTGTCACATGTTCGAATCCCAACCGCTGCCCATATTTTGCTACATTTTACATCAGAAGAAGAAAAAAGGCCAGAGCTGTGCTTATTTCCGTTGTCTGAAAACATGGCAAGTAGCCAAAGTGATCGTAAATTACACCAAGCACCATACACTTTAGGACGCAACACCACATTTGTCATCAGGAGTGTACGGAAATAATGTATTTTTATTTCGGCATTTTATTCCGCTTTTTTCTAGCAGAATCGACAGAGGAATGTTTTCTGAGCATGGCACAAGTAACATAAAGCCAAAATATTCACTCTCTGGCGCGTTATTCAACGCGGCTCTTAACGGCTCGAGCGGCTCGGATCCGCTCGAGCCGCTCGGAGCCGCTCGAGCCGAAACCACTGGCTCGTGGGCGGTACTGTATGTATTTGCAAAACAAAATAACAGTACGATTTTTTAACCTCCTGAATCGCTTCCCACTTCGTCGGCAGTGCAATTCCGCCGATATCAATCATCTTTCTGCTTATGAGACGAGGAAAGTCGATCAGAGGCTCCGTGTTTAGGAAGAAGTAGCTCGCATTCTTGATAACGTCCTTAAATAAAGAAATGATTATCTTGATATCTTTCTGGTCATACTGTTTTCCGGAGATTTATGAAGAAAAACTAGCCTTGATCCTTGGAAAGCTTGGATAGTGCTCGTCGAAGAGAGCTTGCATGGCGTTGTTCATAATGTCTATGGAGTACTCCCACGTGTAGATCGTTCGCATATTGTGAAAGCGTTCATAAAAAGACATTTTGTCGCCGTACACCGAGAACAATGCTGAAAAGGACGTAACTGTTAAAGGAGCACGAAATTCTATATTTGAATTTTCCTGACCATTATATCGCATCTCTCTAAATCATATTCCCTCTCGCCCTAGTTTCACGCAAAAAGGAACGAATTCGAGATTGAGTTTTTGGCGCCTTTAAACATTTACTGACCTTATCTTTGAATCAACTCGCTTTGTGCATAACTGATCAAGAGTATAGTCCGAAGAGACTATTGATCCGATTGTTAGAGAAGAGTTAAAGATTACGAGAAGGTTAAAAGAATTAAAAAAAAACCATACCTGGCTGAAAGCTCGGAAAAGACGGCACGCCAGTGATTACAGACTCGTCAATTGAAGCCATGCTTTGTGTAACGGCAAATTTCTTTATGCCGAGCAAATGGAAGATGCCTGAAGAATAAAGAATAAGAAGCAACCAGTGGGAAAAGCAAACAACAAATAATAATTAGTCATTATCTCACCAAATCCACAAATGTCAAGAACTTCGCCGAATGCTCCGTCAAACTTCTCGTTTCGTAAGCTCTCGAGGAGACCCGGCATTGTTAGTGTCACTAAATATTTATATAAATGGCAATTATCTGAATTCTCAGTTTCCCCTCTATACATTATATTCGCGTCAAGATAGGAATTATTTATTGATAAAGAGAGAAAATCAGTTTGAAATATTTAAAGTAAACATACGTCGGCACTGCTCGACCAGATAGGGAGTCATGTTCCTCATTGGCTGAAAAGATATATTGATTTATAGATTGGAAAAAAATTAAATTAATTATTTATTCAAGCTATAAAAGATCTTCTTTGAGATATATAAGCACCTCAATGAAGACAGCCGGATCGCCCTGCGGTACTGTCCAGAGAAGATCACTGATGGTTGTCTCCTGGATTTTGCTGTACCCCCGGGAGAACTCGTTCGGTGGGACGTGGATGATGCGTGCCAGTTTACTCGTCACGTTCTTGAGGCCGCTGTTCACCACCGGGCTCAGCATCACCTGTAAAAGAGTGCATAGGAATAACGAATAATACTTTTCATTTACTCATTAAAATAGTTGAACTTACAAAGGATTTATTAAAGAGGAAACAGTAAAGTCATAAATTAACTTTGCCGAAATAGAATTAAAAATACAATGAAACTGACCACTTCATGGCCAGCCTCGACGAGGGCATCGGAAACTTTTCCTTGAAAGTTGGCATGGCTGTGTGCCATGATTGGATTCCAGGCGAGAAACTTGAGAGCAGCGGCCGTCGGCAGGAGGGATGTGGCGACCAAGAGGGTCACAAGCATCTTACTCATTCTGGTACTAGATAACAGCTCGTTCCTACAGAGCAAGATATAAGTTCGTATACACCTAATAAAATACATAGATGAATGCACGAAAAGCTTGGACTGATCATTGTTCCGTTAACCGTGTTGCAAGGATAACAAAGAAGATTCAAGTGATCAAGTATGCGATCAAGCGAAGCTTCCACTAATCAAGAGGGAGCGGAAGAGGGAAAAGAGAAAGATCTTCATTATTGTGTGCGCAGGTTCACAAGAAGTCACAACTGTTCTCAAGAATATTGCACAATATTTGCCAGTACCAACAACTCGTTCGCATTTATACGCATACGAGAAAAGGAAATAGATCGAGTGGCATGAAAATATATAAGAGATCGAAAGAAGGTAAGACACGAAGATAAGGCATGGAGAGGGAAGTAGACAGACACGTGAAAAGCTTCGAAGCAAAGCAATCGAAATGAGGAAGGGAAGTTTGATCGAAATGGACTCGGATTGTGAGAGATAGACAAATGAACTCTTGAGTGATAACAGCGTTGGCTCCTACGGATGGATGCGACGATGTTCTCTATATTTATTGCGAGCGGAGAGCATGGGGCGGGGGGAGGGCTTAACCCTGGTGGTCACAGACAAGTTGTGCATGTTCCGTTTTGTGCCGAGTTGTGAGTGGCGCGCGAAATCGAGTGAATCTTTTGTCAGCACGGCTGCAGTGATTTCGGCTTAGCAAGTGGGCGATAGCCTCGACTTTTTCTAGACGCAATCTAGAAACTAGAGATCTAGTAAATAGAAATGTGTGGTGCAATGTTGTGCAATAAGCTATGAGACAAGAAAAACTAATCGTAAGATCAGTAGGTGCGCAATTAATCAAACGGGCAGCAAATCAGAATTCAAAATATTCTGTTTTCACATCTTCTGCTTTAATCCATTAATCCACTTGCATTGAGCGTTATTATGTTCTTTTTCACAGTCCTTGAATAAGAAAATTGTTTATTCAAAATTTCTCTAGGGCTTTGTTGAGATCGATAATTTAAATACCATGTTAATGAAAATTCAGATGGCCGAGGCAAGTTGATAATGTACTATAGCAAAAAAATACATACAAAAATTCAGGAAACATAAAAAAATCATTTCCTAGCGATACGAAATTATTCACTCTTATTCTTTTGCCTAATGACAACTAAATGGAATAGCCTGATTACTATGAGAACGATAAAGAGAATAATGACTACAGCAGTAAGCACTCCTCCTACCAAAACAGCGAAAATGTCGAGATTGTAGAAGGTAACAACGCTCATGTCGCGTCCAGCATGGCTGAGCTGGTCGAGAGGGCCGAAACGAGCCATGAACTCCATGTGGGAGACCAGTCTCTCGCGCACCGACTGAGGCTGCGATTCCACCATTTTGGCCACGGTTCGGGCTTTCTCGCGATATCTAAATGCCAAATAGATTATTTTGTGCTTTGAACGATGAAAATGCTCACTTATCATTCTCGAGAACATCTCTGACGGCCTGAATAAGCTTGTCAGAATCAGCCAAGTCATCCCTCTTCAGCACTTTTCCCGTTCCAATTCGTCTGATCATCTCTCCGTTTCTCATTTGATCGGCCATGACAGGAATTACTAGGGATGGAATGCCGGCAAGAACTGTTTCGTAGGAAGAACCAGCACCGCCGTGGGTGATAAAGGCAGAGAGACGAGGATCTCCTGAAACAAATAAGGAGGCAGAGAAAGAGAGAGGAGAGAAAGGGAGGGGGAGGAGGAAGAAGAGAGAAAGAGAGTAAAAGAGAGAGATAGCAAGAGAGATAAAGAGAGGGAGAGAGATAAAGAGAGATGCTGAGAACTGACGCAGCATATCGGTTTGCGGCAGCCAAGTGTGAGTGATGAGATTTGGAATGCCGGTGGCGACGTTGTGCTCAGGCTTCTCATACTTCCACAGGAAAGTCACATTCGGAAGGGCCAGGGCCAGCGAGCGGATGCTTTGCTTTAAATGTTGAAAATGAGTGCCGGGAAGCAAGGAAAGCGAACTTAATTTTTCTGTTGCACAAACCTTAAATTGCTCTGGCATTAGATGAGAGAACATTACAGAGCCGAAGGAGATGAGAACGGTACGCGGCCGAAGGGACAGCTCCGAAGAAAGGGGCTGGAAATGACAGAATGTAATAGTGGCGCAGAATCGTTTTTTTAAGTCTTAACCATGCAAGGTACATACTTCATTTTCTATTCTTTTTCTATTGTTTTCAATTTTTTTCTAACGGGTTAACCTCCTGAATCGCTTCCCACTTCGTCGGCAGTGCAATTCCTCCGATATCGATAATCTTTCTGCTTACGAGACGAGGAAAGTCGATCAGAGGCTCAGTGTTCAGGAAGAAATAACTCGCATTCTATATTATTTCCTGAATAAATTTGCATAATAGACAGATTGGTCATCTAAAATCAAGCAAAGGACGATTAAAGTTGCCTTTGGAGCAATCACATCGTGAATGTTTCCCTTATTACAGAGCAGACTTTCAATAGATGTCAACCGACGAGGAGCTAAGGAAAGACATTCTCGCCTGAAGATGCGGAATGCCCGGGACGAGCTCATCGAAGAGCTCTTGTATCTTGTCGCTGGCAATGGAGAAGGTCAGCTCGATGGCGTGCACCGTCCGAATGTTGTAGAGACGCTGCCAGAAGGACATCTCATCGCCGTACAGCGACATTAGCGCTGAAGTGAGCACATTCAACATACATGCCTATGAACGTGTGTGCATGCATAAGTGAACTTCTTAGCGCTAATAAGAAGCCCTACCGGGCTGAAAGCTTGGGAACGGCGGCACGCCAGTTATTGACGAGTCATCAATGGATGCCACGCTCTGAGTCACGGCGAATTTCTTTATTCCAAGAAGATGGAAGATTCCTGAAATATTGGATTACTAAAATAAAATTGAGTAAAAAATCTTGATATAAATGTTCTATTGAAAACAGTACTCGAATAAAAAAGGATTTATGTTTTATTCTAAGGCAAATATGAAAAAATATCTCACCAAATCCACAAGCATCAAAGGATTCGCCAAAGCCGCCATCAAATTTTTCGGCACGAAGACTGGCGATGAGGCCCGGAGTGGTTAGTGTCACTAAAAAGATGACTATATTCTAGCCCGCTTGCCAGTAATATAAACATGCATTCTTCTTATCTTGACGAATCGTTGCATCAAACGTTAACTTTACTATTTTTATATTTTTAATGAAACTAACAGCGGCACTGCTCGACGAGGTAGGGCGTCATGGCTTTTATCGGCTGAAACATCGCATTTATTCGAAGCAGAGAAAAGAAGTGTTCAAGTGCTTTGAAGCAAAAAGCTTGTTGTAAAGACACGGCTTTAAAGGAGCCATGAACTCACTCTCGAATTCAAGCCTTTGTGCCTAAGACAAGGGCAAGAGAGCATATGATTTAGAGAGATGCGACTACAACGGTAAAGAAAATTCAAGTAGAGTTTCGAACTCCTTTAATATAATAAGAGTGAAGACCTCGATGAAGGCATAAGGATCGCCCTGCTCGCTCGTCCAGAGATTATCGCTGAGTTCAGCCTCGAAGATCGTGCTGTACTCCTTGGTGAAGTCGTTCGGAGGAACGTGGATGATGCGTGCGAGTCGACTCGTCACGTCCTTCAGGTTGACGTTCAGCACCGGACTCAGCATCACCTGCCACGAGTGAGAAATCTACGGAATCTATGGAGAAAGACAAGAGATTTTATCACTTATCTCATCGTATAACCTGCTCAAAGAAGAGCTAAAATTGCCAAGGAATAAGTAGAGAACTGACGACTTCGTGGCCGGCCTCGACGAGAGCGTCCGAAACTTTTCCCTGGAAGTTCGCGTGGCTGTGCGCCATGATTGGATTCCACGCGAGGAATTTGAAAGAAGCAACTCCGCACAATAGCAGAGATTCGAGCAGAAACAACGACGAAATCAAACTTGCTGGCATCCTGAAAAGAGAAAATAAGTTATGATGACATATTCAAAGTAAACAGAAAATTATATTCTAAATAAATAATTTTTCGGCTCTATTCTAGTGTAGGCGTCCCATCGAATTATATGCGTCCCATGAAAAATAAAGGCGTCCCATCAGTGAAAAATAAAGGCGTCTCATTGCCTCGGGACGCCTATAATTCGATGGAACGACTACACTACATAGAATAGAGCCTAATTTTTCCACGTTTGTAATTGTACGAGGCAATCTGTGAGTGTAATGGCTCAAAGAATGAAATGACTGGTTGACTAAGAAAAGGTAGTGAAAAATATCTTCGCCTGCAATGGAACAAGAATGCTTTTCTGGTCGCATCTTTACTCCTGACGCCAGTCGCAGCTTAAATATATATGCCCATGAAGGGTCGGAATTACAGGTATAGATGAAGAGAGAAAAGAAAGCAGGGAGAGAGAGAGGACGACAAAGAGAGAAAAAGAAATAACGTGATAGAGACGAGAGAGAAATAAAGGCAGAAGAGATAGTGAGAGGGGGAGAGGAGAGAGAGAGATGAGAAAAAGATAGTGAGCTGGAGTGTCACATTTGCGCACACTTTAGGGACGATAAGGCACAATTCGTAGCTCTATCTGCTTTGGCCTATTTGAACTCTGCTGGGTGATTTTGTGACTTGACCATGAGATTCTTCTGTCAAAAAGAAGAAGAATGGTATACGTCTTTATTGAAATATGTACAAAAAAGATGTGGACGATTGCGAGCCCTGTATTGACAACTGACAACTGTACAAGTTGCATCTTGGGGTAGTTGGGGGGGGGGGAGGGTTCCACAAAGAGTATTGTTGGTTGCTTTCTTTGCAATTTATCTCACCATCAGCTCATGCGGTGTTCTAATCTGGACAACGAGCAATAAGGAGTATCAGATCGGTGTGAATGCACATGCATTCCCACAGTTCTCATGCTACAGTCCCGCTCAACATTGTTGGGTCCGGTATTAATAGTATTAATAGTATTAATATAAATAATACAAACTGGAATAGCGCGCTGAATACGCATTTTCGTGTCATTTCGCGTAGGAGTTTACCTATTTCGACCATGGAGATTACGACTATGAAGACCGTTTTCAAAAATATGCTGAAATGGCTGAGAACTCATAATATTGCATTTTATTTGGCCGCGTTTGGGTTCCAAACGGGCTGGCTCGAACTCCTGGACTACAATGTGCAAAATAATGTGAAATTTTCAGAACACTTCTTACCTTTTTTGAGTTTCTTGTTTTATTTCTCTTGAGTTTCTCATTTTGTTTATGTATAAACGACGAAAAAAAAGCAAAAAAAATTTTCGTGCTTGCAAAAATCTATTCTCAAAAGGGTATCGAACCGTGACCTCGAGATTGCCGGTCAAAGACTTACCAATACTCTACAAACGGTACAAACAGATCTGATGATACCTTTCTTTGGACAGCGTCGATTGCTCACAAAGGAAACGTTGATTCTGAACACTCTCTGTTTCCTACTTTAGTGGGAAACAGAGAGAGAGAGAGAGAGAGAGAGAGGCGAAAGAAGGTGCAGAGTCGACTACATCCACTCTGCGTCACCGTTTCAAGGCTGAAGCTACGGTATGTCGTTAGACCAACGATTTTTTCTCATTGTCAGCTAACAGCACCTGCACCTTCTTTCACCTCTCTCTCACACGCCCTCTCTCTATCTCTTCTCTCTCTCCCGCTCTCTATTTCTCGCTCCACCGGTCTCGCTTTCTCTTTCTCTCTCTCTCCTTCTTTCTCGTTCTCTCGTATTTCCTCCATCTCTCTCTCTCTCTCTCTCTCTCTCTCTCTGTCTCCCACTAAAGTATGAGCGAACGTATTCAGAATCGACGTTTCCTTTGTGAGGCAATCGACGCTGTCCAAAGAAAGGTATCATCAGATTACGTTATACAGTCTGTAGAGTATTGGTAAGTCTTTGACCGGCAATCTCGAGGCCTAGGTTCGATACCCTTTTGAGAATAGATTTTTGCAAGCACGAAAAATTTTTTTGCTTTTTTTTTCGTCCATTATACATAAACAAAATGAGAAACTCAAGAGAAATAAAACAAGAAACTCAAAAAAGGTAAGAAGTGCTCTGAAAATTTCACATTATTTTGCACATTGTAGTCCAGCAGTTCGAGCCAGCCCGTTTGGAACCCAAACGCGGCCAAATTAAATGCAATATTATGAGTTCTCAGCCATTTCAGCATATTTTTGAAAACGGTCTTCATAGTCGTAATCTCCATGGTCGAAATAGGTAAACTCCTACGCGAAATGACACGAAAATGAGTATTCAGCGCGCTATTCCAGTTTGTATTATTTATATTAATACTATTAATACTATTAATACCGGACCCAACAATGTTGAGCGGGACTGTACATACATACTTATATGTTTGCACACTATTTGTATGCGGCCATGAGAAACCGATCTTCGGGCCATGCAGTCTATTTTTCTTTTGAACTTTCGTTATAAGACAACTGAGCAGAACATTCTCCAGGTAATGAAAAGTAAAATTAAAACAACCGAATTCACTACTCCGATATTATTCATGCTTATGCTTCAGTACAACGGAAGATATTACCTTGGCTACTTTGAGAATGGCAAAGGTTGCAGAGCAAATAAATATGACAACTTTTGCGATCAAGACGGCAAAAATGTCAAGGTTGTAGAAGGTAATAACGCTCATGTCGCGTCCAGCATGGCTGAGCTGGTCGAGAGGGCCGAAACGGGCCATGAACTCCATGTGGGAGACCAGTCTCTCGCGCACCGACTGAGGCTGCGATTCCACCATTTTGGCCACGGTCAGCGCTCTCTCGCGGTATCTAAAAGCCAAATAGATTATCTTGCGCTTTGAACGATGAAAATGCTTACTTTTCATTCTCGAAAACATCTCTGACGGCCTGAATAAGCTTGTCAGAATCAGCCAAGTCATCCCTCTTCAGCACTTTTCCCGTTCCAATTCGCCTGATCATCTCTCCGTTTCTCATTTGGTCGGCCATGACAGGAATTACTAGAGAGGGAATGCCGGCAAGAACTGTTTCGTAGGAAGAACCAGCACCGCCGTGGGTGATAAAGGCAGAGAGACAAGGATCTCCTGAAACAGATAGGGAGAGAGAGAGGAGAGAGAGAAAGGGAGGGAGAGGGAGGGAGAGAAGGAGAGATGGAGATAACTGACGCAGCAGGTCGGTCTGCGGCAGCCAAGTGTGCGTGATGAGATTTGGAATGCCGGCGGCGACGTTGTGCTCAGGCTTCTCATACTTCCACAGGAAAGTCACATTCGGAAGGGCCAGGGCCAGCGAGGGGATGCTTTGCTGGAAATTCGGCAGCGATTGCTTTTTCATTGTTGGTAAATGTAAAACTGGAAAGAATTTGCAACCTAAATTGTTTGGGCATCAGATGCGAGAGCATGACCGAACCGAATTAGATGAGAACAGAACGGGGCCGAACCGACAACTCGGACGACAACGGCAAATTTGGCAGAAAGTAAGATTAAGAAGCATTGTTATAATGTGTGTACGAGATAAAGATATTTTTGGATTTCGCTAACCTCCTGAATCGCTTCCCACTTCGTCGGCAGTGCAATTCCGCCGATATCGATCATCTTTCTGCTTACGAGACGAGGAAAGTCGATCAGAGACTCAGTGTTAACAAAAAAGTAACTCGCATTCTTGATGATATCCTGAAGCAAAATGGCCTCATTCTATTTTATAGGAACGAATCTGATTTAAATAAAAATAATAATTATCGATAGCAGAAGATAATCTAACCTGTATTTTCGGAGTGCCCTTGTAGAGGTGATCGAAGAGTTCTTTCACCCCGTCAAACACCGGTTCCCATGCGAGCTGCCCACTATGTATCGTGCGAAGGTTGTAGAGGCGCTCCCAGAACGACATCTTATCGCCGTACATGGACATTACGCCTAGAAATGTTTTTCGAATGAAGATTCTAGTATCCCTGAATCCCGTAATTACGGAGAAAACAACTAACGCGGCAAATGCGCGACTTTCTGAGGAGGAGCTCTCTCGAGCTTTTAACCTGGCTGGAAGCTTGGGAAGAGCGGCACGCCCGTCACTGCTGAGTCGTCGAGCGAAGCGACGCTCACGGTCAGCGCAAATTTATTGATACCGAGGAGATGGAAGATACCTGAACAAGAGAAATTTCAATGAAACGATTCGCGATTTTTATTTATTTGGGGAGACCTTCTATTCTTACTTTTTATTTCCCGGGAATCACGACAACGCCATTGCCATTATCGTCTGAATGGCTGCACTATTTTCGTGAAATATTTCTCTGGAAAGGAAGGATTGTCGCCAGTCTCATTATTTGAAAAAAAATTAATGAAAAGGTGACAACTCTTCCTTACAATTTGAGTAAGAATACCCTAACCAAATCCGCAAGGATCCATACAGTCCCGCTCAACATTGTTGGGTCCAGTATTAATAGTATTAATAGTATTAATATAAATAATACAAACTGGAAAAGCGCGCTGAATACGCATTTTCGTGCCATTTCGCGTAGGAGTTTACCTATTTCGACCATGGAGATTACGACTATGAAGACCGTTTTCACAAATATGCTGAAATGGCTAAGATCGCATAATATTGCATTTAATTTGGCCGTGTTTGGGTTCAATACGGGCTGGCTTCAACTCCTGGGCTACAAAGTGCAAAATAAAGTGAAATTTTCAGAGCACTTCTTACCTTTTTTGAGTTTCTTGCTTTATTTCTTTTGAGTTTCTCATTTTGTTTATATATAAACGACGAAAAAAAAGCAAAAAAAAATTTATTTCATGCTTGCAAAAATCTGTTCTCAAAAGGGTATCGAACCGAGACCTCGAGATTGCCGGTCAAAGACTAACCAATACTCTACAGACGGTACAAACAGACCTAATGATACCTTTCTTTGGACAGCGTCGATTGTCTCACAAAGGAAAGGTCGATCCTGAACACGTTCGCTCATACTTTAGTGGGAGACAGAGAGAGAAAGAGAGAGAGAGAGAGAGACGGAGAGAGAGAGATGGAGGGAATGCGAGAGAACGAGAAAGAAGGAGAGAGAGAGATAGAGGGAATGCGAGAGAACGAGAAAGAAGGAGAGAGGGAGAAAGTGAAAGAGAGACCGGTGGAGCGAGAAATAGAGGGCGGGAGGGAGAAAGAGATAGAGAGAGGACAAGAGAGAGAGGTGAAAGAAGGTGCAGGTGCTGTTAGCTGACAATGAGAAAAAAATCGTTGGTCTAACGACATACCGTAGCTTCAGCCTTGAAACGGTGACGCAGAGTAGATGTAGTCGACGCTGCACTTTCTTTCGCCTCTATCTCTCTCTCTCTCTCTCTCTCTCTCTCTCTCTCTCTCTCTGTTTCCCACTAAAGTAGGAAACAGAGAGTGTTCAGAATCGACGTTTCCTTTGTGAGCAATCGACGCTGTCCAAAGAAAGGTATCATCAGGTCTGTTTGTACCGTCTGTAGAGTATTGGTAATTCTTTGACCGGTAAACTCGAGGTCTCGGTTCGATACCCTTTTGAGAACAGATTTTTGCAAGCACGAAATTTTTTTTTGCTTTTTTTTTCGTCGTTTATATATAAACAAAATGAGAAACTCAAAAGAAATAAAACAAGAAACTCAAAAAAGGTAAGAAGTGCTCTGAAAATTTCACTTTATTTTACACTTTGTAGCCCAGGAGTTGAAGCCAGCCCGTTTGGAACCCAAACACGGCCAAATTAAATGCAATATTATGCGATCTTAGCCATTTCAGCATATTTTTGAAAACGGTCTTCACTGTCGTAATCTCCATGGTCGAAATAGGTAAACTCCTACGCGAAATGGCACGAAAATGCGTATTCAGCGCGCTTTTCCAGTTTGTATTATTTATATTAATACTATTAATACCGGACCCAACAATGTTGAGCGGGACTGTAGCTTCCCCGAAGGCGCCTTCAAACTTCTCCGCCCGAAGGCTCTCTTGAAGACCCGGCGTGGTTAGCGTCACTGAAATATACATTTTTTGCGGCTTTAAGATTGGTGACAAATTATTCCTCTTACATGTCTTGAAAACACAAAATTTTACATTTGAAGTTACAGACTAGTGTAGAAACAGCGCTTTCTCAAACGCGTCCGTCAAAATTCAAATTTGTCCATGTAATAGAAATGCAGACGACCTCGAATAAACAAGGATAAAATATTCCGAAGAAAAACTTACCGCGACATTGCTCGACATAATACGGTGTTATTTGCTTCATCGGCTGAAATTTTATGTATATTCAGAACACTTGAATGATTATGGTAAATCATATTCAAAAAATAATAGCCTACGATCGCATGGCATTTCCTCATCTCTACGCAATTCCAGTTTGAATTATTCAATTAATTTAATTAATCCTATTAATTCCGGACTCAACAATGTTGGACGGTACTGTATAAGCAGAAGAAAAGAAATCGAATTATGAATAGAAGAAGGCAGCAATATTTTCCAGATAGTGATGTGTGACCTCAACGAAGGAATAAGGATCTGCTTGTTCGCTCGTCCAGAGATCTTCGCTAAGTGTCGCCTCGAAGATTCGGCTGTATTCCTTGGTGAAGTCGTTCGGTGGGACGTGAATGATTCGTGCCAGTTTGCTGGTGACGTTCTTGATGTCGATGTTCAAGACAGGACTGAGCATTACCTGAACATGATTCATTTCTCTTTTAAGGCTCATCAAATGAGTTTACGATTAGAAATGGAAAATCAAAATGGAACTGACAACTTCGTGGCCAGCCTCGACGAGTGCGTCGGAAATCTTGCCCTGGAAGTTGGCGTGGCTGTGCGCTAGGATTGGATTCCACGCGAGGAACTTGAGGGCTTCGGAGGGTGGCAGAAGAGAAGCGACGAGGAATGAGAGTAACATTAGTGGCTTTGCCATTCTGCTAGGAGTATGCATCTATAGAATTTCACTTGCATATTTATATACTATTATTTGGTAATGCGTGAATGAAGCTGTACATCATTTTTGTAGAGAAAAGTAAAAGATAAATGCAAACTCTTGCGAATTGTGAGAGCTGAATTGACTAAATAGGGAGAAAATAAAGCGACTCTGCTGAAAGCGAGGAGATGCTGTCCAATCGTTTAAAGTGTTCGCCTGACAATTCGATCGCCTTTGAAATATGTATGTATTTTCGTCAATCTGGGAAGTGGGAGAGATGTTAAAGATGGCCGAGAGATCATGCAGGAAGTGAGACGAGAGAACAAGAGGGTAACAACTGGATTCAACTGCACCCGAGCAAGATAACACCATGAGGAAGAGAAGAGACTGGTAAGGTGGAATGGCAATGATATACTATTTGATGATGTGGAATCAATCTTCCTGCGTTCGGGTAAGAAGAAAAGTCTACATAGAATTTATTGAGCAATCAATACAACTGCTGTTAGTGTGTCTGTTAGTATAATAACTAATTTATGATATTAATTGAAATTGAGGAAAGATGATAAGCAAAAGTGGTTTCGATGGAATTAGAGCAACTTCATTCCCCAGCATTTAATCAGACGTATTCGAGACCTTGAAATGAAATACAAATTACCTATTAAGTACCCGGTTTATAAATAAATGTACACATATGTAGTCTAGTCTTTCTTTTGCCTTATCCTGACGACTACTGGAAAGAAGAACCTAAACACCTTGGTTGCAGCGACAATAGTAACTAGTCCAACTAGCGATCAACGCAGCGAAAACATCGATATTGTAGAACTTGACGGTGCTCATGTCGCGTCCAGCATGGCGGAGCTGGTCGAGAGGGCCGTAACGGGCCATGAACTCCATGTGGGAGACCAGTCTCTCGCGCACCGACTGAGGCTGCGATTCCACCATTTTGGCCACGGTCCGCGCTCTCTCGCGGTATCTAAATGCCAAATAGATTATTTTGCGCTTTGAACGATGAAAATGCTTACTTTTCATTCTCGAGAACATCTCTGACTGCTTGAATAAGCTTGGCACTTTTCCCGTTCCAATTCGTCTGATCATCTCCCCGTTTCTCATTTGGTCGGCCATGACAGGAATTACTACGGATGGAATGCCGGCAAGAACTGTTTCGTAGGAAGAACCAGCACCGCCGTGGGTGATAAAGGCAGAGAGACGAGGATCTCCTGAAACAGATAAAGAGAGGGAGAGGAGAGAGAGAAAGGGAGGGAGAGGGAGAGAGGGAGAGAGACAGAGGAAACAGAGGGAGAGGGAGGGAGAGGAAGATGTAGAAAGATAGAGGAGAGTGAGGGTGAGAGAGGACGAGAGATGGAGATAACTGACGCAGCAGATCGGTCTGCGGCAGCCAAGTGTGCGTGATGAGATTTGGAATGCCAGTGGCGACGTTGTGCTCAGCCTTCTCATACTTCCACAGGAAAGTCACATTCGGAAGGGCAAGGGCCAGCGAGCGGATACTTTGCTTTAAATGTTGAAAATGAGTGCCGGAAGCAAGGAAAAATAACTTAGTTCTTCTGTTGGGTAAACCTTAAATTAGATGAGAGAACATAACAGAGCCGAAGGAGATGAGTACGGTACGCGGCCGAAGGGACAGCTCAGAGGAAAGGGGCTGGAAATGACGGAATGAAATTGTGGCAGCAGAATCGTTTTCTAAAGCCTTGGCCATGCTAGGTACATACTTCATTTTCTATTTTTTTCTATTGCTTTCTAATTTTTCTAACGGGTTAACCTCTTGAATCGCTTCCCACTTCGTCGGCAGTGCAATTCCGATCATCTTTCTGCTTACGAGACGAGGAAAGTCGATCAGAGGCTCCGTGTTCAGGAAGAAGTACTCGCATTCTTGAGGATATCCTGAATGCGGTCGATTTATAATAAGCATCGATTGATTTCAATTAGATTTGAAAGAAATTGATTTAAATTATCTACAGCAGAAGATAATCTAGCCTGAATTTTTGGTGTGCCCGGATAGAGCTGATCGAAGAGTTCGTGCACTCCTTCAAACACCGGTGGACATTACGCCTAGAAATGTTTTATGAATGAAGATTCTAGTATCCCTGAATCCCGTAATTACGGAGAAAACAACTAACGCGGCAAATGCGCGACTTTCTGAGGAGGAGCTCTCTCGAGCTTTTAACCTGGCTGGAAGCTTGGGAAGAGCGGCACGCCCGTCACTGCTGAGTCGTCGAGCGAAGCGACGCTCGCGGTCAGCGCAAATTTCTTGATGCCAAGGAGATGGAAGATACCTGCCGTGCTATTCATCTTCAGAAAGCTGGCCAAATATTAATGAAGATTCCATTTTGAGCTTAACTATTTCATTATCTTTAATTCGGGAGACCTTTTTGAACTTCCTTTTCATTTCCCTGTCGCCATAATAGTCTGCATGGCTGACCTTGTATGTTGTAAATTTCGAATTTTTCAAATGACATTTCGGTTTGCTTCTTTAAAGAAAATAAGTGAACTTGGCCTAACCAAATCCGCAAGGATCCATCTCTTCCCCGTAGGCGCCGTCAAACTTTTCCTCTCGTAGGCTTTCTTGAAGACCCGGCGAGGTTAGCGTCACTGAAATATGAACTTTATGCACTATCCTTTACTAGATAATTCCTGACATTTTTCTCTCATAACTCTTGAAAACACAACATTTCAATTTGACTTTGCACACTAGTACAGAAAAGCGCTTTCTCTTTCTCAAATAAGTCTGCCAAAATGCACATTTTTTGAAGAAATAAAAAAATACAGACAAAAATAAAGTATTCCGAATAAAAACTAACGGCGACATTGCTCGACATAATACGGAGTCATTTGTCTCATCGGCTGAAATTTGTGCATATTTAGAACGCCTTGAATGAGTAGCTTGAATCAAAGTCGATTTTATAAATAGAAGAAGGCAGCAATATTTTCCAGATAGTGATGTGTGACCTCAACGAAGGAATAAGGATCTGCTTGTTCGCTCGTCCAGAGATCTTCGCTAAGTGTCGCCTCGAAGATTCGGCTGTACTCCTTGGTGAAGTCGTTCGGTGGGACGTGAATGATTCGTGCCAGTTTGCTGGTGACGTTCTTGATGTCGATGTTCAAGACAGGACTGAGCATTACCTGAACATGGTTCATTTCTCTTTTAAGGCTCATCAAATGAGTTTACGATTAGAAATGGAACTGACAACTTCGTGGCCAGCCTCGACGAGTGCGTCGGAAATCTTGCCCTGGAAGTTGGCGTGGCTGTGCGCTAGGATTGGATTCCACGCGATGAACTTGAGGGCTTCGGAGGGTGGCAGAAGAGAAGCCACGAGGAATGAGAGTAACGTTAGCGGCTTTGCCATTCTGCTAAGAGTATCTATTGAATGTCAACTGCACCGTTCATTCATTATTGCACTACAATTTGATAATCTAGCCTACATGGATGAACATAAATACATATGTACATGTACATCATTTTGTCGAGGAAATTAAAAGGGAAATTGAGAGAGCCTTGTGAAGAAACAGGAGGCAGAAGACTATAAAGCGACCCTGGTGAACGCGAGGAGATGCTGCCTAATCATTTATAGTGTTCGTTTGACAATTCAATCACCTTTGACATGTGCATTTCCGTGACGATCTGTGAGCCGAAAATGGAAGAGATGTTAAAGATGGCTAAGAGATCATGCAGGAAGTGAGACGAGAGAACAAGAGAATCACAACTGGATACAACTACCATGAGAAGCAAAATGGCATTGATATCACTCCACATTACTATTACATGTGATCTTCCAGAGTTCGGTTAAGAAGAAGAGTCTACAAAGAATTTATTGAGCAATTAACACAACTGTTGTTAGTGTGTTTGACACAATAATATCTTTTTTTATGATATATGTATATTGAAGGAAGTGTCTGACGAAAAAATAACTTCTTCTTGTATGTATGTATATTCCCATATTTTCAAGTCTTATCGATTAGAGGTGGTCCTGCTTTATATCAGTCAGTATTTTGCCAGAAAGTTGCATTTGTTTTTTTGGAATACGGTAGAAAACGTCTCTGCACGGCTCTCCAAACCGCGCGGTCATTTGGGCTTATTTGGGCAGCTACGCTGATACGCAGTTTTCATTTGAACATTAAAAGCGCGGGCTACATAAACGATTATACTGTAAAAAGTACCGTAGTTTCGCGGTTTTTTTCCGTATAAAAACTAAATTCTCTAAGGCTATTCCGTTCGAGAGTTCGCAAAATTCATATTTTTGCTCTAACATGGTCTTGCCGACCTTCCGAACTGGTCTGCGTAGCAGCCCAAAACAGCCGCAACGCGTGAGGGTTACGGTACGTCGTTGGGTCGCGTTATGACCGAACGTTTTTGCACTGGCTGGAGGCCCGTGCTCTGTCGATTCGCTAGTTGTATGTTCAAATCCAAGCAAGGAGTGCCAACGGATGGGTAGAAGAGGCAGTCTCTCCCGCCTTGCCCACTTATGATTAGCACCCCATTTTCACAAGGGATGAGAGATACAGCCGTTTGAGAAAAGCGAGACAATGAAAGAACTATCGAGAGGTCAGATACACATACATATGTACAGTACCGTCCAACATTGTTGGGTCCGCGATTAATAGGATTAATCCGATTAATAGGATTAATTAAATTAATTTAAATAATTCAAACTCAATTTGCGGAGCGGGATTCTCTTGTCGTTTTCTTTACAGAGAAGTCATTTCGCGATATGGAAAAAGTATTCATCAAGTTAAATTGCGAAAATGACATAAAATGACAGAAATCTGAAAGGGTGGTTTTTCCCCGGTCTTTAGCACAATGCGCTGCCGGGCCATGCCAGAAGCATGCTCGAAAAACTAGAGTATTGTTATTTGCGATTATTCCGCTACAATTTTGCTTTCATTGTGTTTGTGGGACGATTTCATAATTAATAATAGAATTCAATTTACTTTTACACCACTTTTGAGGCTTAAATGTTGAAAAATCATATTTTCATGCAAAACTGCTGCTAAACAGCGGGGAAAAGCCACCCTTTCAGGTTTCTGTCATTTTATGACATTTTCGCAATTTAACTTGATGAATACTTATTCCATACCGCAAAATCACTTCCCTGTAAAGAAAACCAGAAGACGATGCGTCCCCGCTCCACAATTTGAGTTTGAATTATTAAAATTAATTTAATTAATCCTATTAATCGGATTAATCCTATTAATCGGATTAATCCTATTAATCGCGGACCCAACAATGTTGGATGGTACTGTACATATGTATGTCTATCTGACCTGTCTATAGTTCTTTCATTGTCTCGCTTGTACATACGTTTCAAATTTGAAATTTTGTAGCGGGTCCCAAATCACAACTCTTCCAGATGGGAGTTTTACACTATTTGAAACTTGGTTTTTTCCTTTCCCTTCCTTTAATTGAAATTGAAATTGAGGAACGATGATAAGCAAAGTTGTTTCGATGGAATTACAGCATTTAATCAGACGTATTGGAGACCTTGAAATGAAATACAAATTACCTATTAAGTACCCGGTATTTAAATAAATATGCACATAGTCTAGTCTCTCTTTTGCCTTATCTTGACGACTACTGGAAAGAAGAACCTAAACACCTTGGTAACAGTGACCATAATTACTAGTCCAACTACGACCACTCCAGCGATGAACGCAGAGAAAACATCGATATTGTAGAATTTAACGGTGCTCATCTCGCGCCCAGCATGGCTGAGCTGGTCGAGAGGGCCGAAACGGGCCATGAACTCCATGTGGGAGACCAGTCTCTCGCGCACCGACTGAGGCTGCGATTCCACCATTTTGGCCACGGTCCGCGCTCTCTCGCGGTATCTAAATGCCAAATAGATTATTTTGCGCTTTGAACGATGAAAATGCTTACTTTTCATTCTCGAGAACATCTCTGACGGCCTGAATAAGCTTGGCAGAATCAGCCAAGTCATCCCTCTTCAGCACTTTTCCCGTTCCAATTCGTCTGATCATCTCCCCGTTTCTCATTTGGTCGGCCATGACAGGAATTACTAGGGATGGAATGCCGGCAAGAACTGTTTCGTAGGAAGAACCAGCACCGCCGTGGGTGATAAAGGCAGAGAGATGAGGATCTCCTGAAACAGATAGAGATAGAGAAAGAAAGAGAGAGTAGAGAAAGGGATTGAGTAGGCAGAGAGAAGGAGAGATGCTGAGAACTGACGCAGCAGATCGGTCTGCGGCAGCCAAGTGTGCGTGATGAGATTTGGAATGCCGGCGGCGACGTTGTGCTCAGGATTCTCATACTTCCACAGGAAAGTCACATTCGGAAGGGCCAGGGCCAGCGAACGAATGGTTTGCTACAAAAATGGACTATGAAGAAGATTTTCGTTCTTTTGAAACTTGAATACTACCAAAAAATATTATCTTATTACATATGTATGTGCATAAATACCTTAAATTGCCAGGGCATTAGATGGGAAAGCATAATGGTGCCGAAGGAGATGAGCACGGTGCGCCGCCGCAAAGACATTTCAGATGACAATGGCTAAAATACATAAGTCAAAACAAATAAATGGCATAAAACTACATCGTAGAACATTATGAAAAGCTTCAATAGGACAGAATATAAGAAGGGTTGAAGAGCAACCTCCTGAATCGGTTGCCACTTCGTCGGCAATGCAATTCCGCCGATATCGATCATCTTTCTGCTTAAAAGAAGAGGAAAATCGATCAGAGGCTCCGTGTTCAGGAAGAAGTAACTCGCATTCTTCATAATCTCCTGAAAACAGTCGCGTTATTTGAAGAGTTTGTGAGCTATTCATGCCTGAAAATTGGGCGTGCCCGGGAACAGCTCTTCGAAGAGTTCTTGAAGTGGTTCATTGAGAGTTCCAAACGTGAGCTCGGCCGCGTGCACCGCTCGGATGTTGTAGAGACGTTCCCAGAAGGACATTTTATCGCCATATATGGAGAATATCGCTGCAATCAGCAGAGATAACATGAAAGAGTATATATCCTACATACTGCTAAATTATATACATTATATTATATACACCTTCCTATGTTTTACTGTTATATTATCCTTTCAACACGCGTGCTTACTTTATGTACACCGTAATAACTAAATCAATCAATCAAAGAGATTGAGAGATTGAAAAAGATTCACTACAGGAACCTACATACATATGGCAGACGAAATACCTGGCTGAAAGCTTGGGAACGCTGGCACGCCAGTAATTGAAGACTCGTCAATGGAGGCCATACTCTGCGTCACAGCGACCTTCTTAATGCCAAGAAGATGGAAGATGCCTGGAAAAATTGAATTTTAAATATTTTTTTTATGTAAAACTTATGGAATTTTGAGTAAGTTGCCTTTTATAAGGCGCAAAATAAATAAAAAAAAGCCAAAACTTAATATCTGACCAAATCCGCATGGGTAAAGAGATTCGCCAAAGCCGCCGTCAAAGTTTTCAGATCGCAGACTGTCGAGAAGACCCACTGAGGTCAGCGTCACTGAAGAGATTATTTTTGTGCATTCTACCATACCGTTTTCCAAATCAAAATGGGTTTATTTACATAGATCAAATTTATAATCTTCAACCACTGATCTAGCAAAAAAAAAAGATGAGGAACTAACTACGACATTGCTCGACATAGTAAGGCGTTAGATTTCTCATCGGCTGAAATGAAAACAACTAAAATTAATTCCTTACGTATTTAAAGAAATTGTTAAGTAATGTGAAGGTGACAATAATAAGAGTATCACTACAAAGCATGGTTTTTTAAATATGATTTTTCTGACATCAGTGTTACCTCAACGAAGACATATGGATCTGCTTGTTCGCTCTTCCAGAGATCTTTGCTAAGTGTCGCCTCGAAGATTCGGCTGTACTCCTTGGTGAAGTCGTTCGGTGGGACGTGAATGATTCGTGCCAGTTTGCTGGTGACGTTCTTGATGTCGATGTTCAAGACAGGACTGAGCATTACCTGAACAGGGTTCATTTCTCTTTTAAGGCTTATCAATTGAGTTTACGATTAGAAATGGAACTGACAACTTCGTGGCCAGCCTCGACGAGTGCGTCGGAAATCTTGCCCTGGAAGTTGGCATGGCTGTGCGCTAGGATTGGATTCCACGCAAGGAACTTGAGGGCATCGGAGGGTGGCAGAAGAGAAGCAACGAGGAATGAGAGTAACATTAGCGGCTTTGCCATTCTGATAGGATTATCTATTGAATGCTAACTGCACAGTTCATTCATTATTGCACTACAATTTGATAATCTAGCTTACATGGATGAACATAAATACATATATACTTGTACATCATTTTGTCGAGGAAATTAAAAGGGATATTCAAACTCACTGCAACTGTCTTGCGGTTGAGAGAGTCTTGTAAAGAAACAATAGGCAGGAGACTATGAAACGACCCTGGTTAACGCGAGGAGATGCTGCCTAATCATTTATAGTGTTCGTCTGACAATTCAATCACCTTTGACTTGTGTAATTTCGTGACGATCTGTGCCGAAAGTGGAAGAGATGTTAAAGATGGCTAAGAGATCATGCAGGAAGTGAGACGAGAGAACAACATGTTCACAACTGGATACAACTACCATGAGAAGCAAAATGGCATTGATATCACTCCACATTACTATTACATGTGATCTTCCAGAGTTCGGTTAAGAAGAAAAGTCTACAAAGAATTTATTGAGCAATTAACACAACTGTTGTCAGTGTATTTGACACAATAATATCTTTTTTATGATACATATTAAAGGAAGTGTCTGACGAAAAAATAACGTCTCTTGTATTTTCCCATTTGATCAATTCTTGCCGAAAAGATCGATTAGGCGTGGTCCCGCCTTATGACAGTCAGTATTTAGCCAGAGATTTGCATTTGTTTTTTTGGAATACGGTAGAAAAGGTCTCTGTCGATCCGCCCGGTGTATGTTCAAATCCAAGCAAGGAGTGCCAACGGGTTGGAAGAAGAGGCTGTATTTGCCCGTCTTGCCCACTTAGCATGCCATTTTCACCAAGGGATGAGAGATACAGACGTTAGAGAAAAGTGAGACAATGATAGAACTATAGAGAGGTTAGATACACATACATATGTACATACGTTTCAAATTTGAAATTTTGTAGAGGGCCCCAAATCACAACTCTTCCAGTTGGGAGTTTTGCACTATTTGAAAGTTGGTTGTTTGACAGATACATTTTTTTTCTTTCATCGGATACTTCCTTTAATTGAAACTGAACTTGAGGAACGATGATAAGCAAAGGTGTTTTGATGGAATTATAGCAACTTTATTCACCAGCATTTAATCAGACGGATTCGAGACCTTGAAGTGAAATACAAATTACCTATTAAGTACCCGGCGCATAAATAAATATCCACATAGTCTAGTCTCTCTTCTGCCTTATCCTGACGACTACTAGAAAGAAGAACCTAAACACCTTGGTAACAGTGACAATAATTACTAGTCCAACCACGACCACTCCAGCGATCAACGCCGAGAAAACATCGATACTGTAGAATATAACTGTGCTCATGTCGCGTCCAGCATGGCTGAGCTGATCGAGAGGGCCGAAACGGGCCATGAACTCCATGTTTGAGACCAGTCTCTCGCGCACCGACTGAGGCTGCGATTCCACCATTTCGGCCACGGTCCGCGCTCTCTCGCGGTATCTAAATGTCAAATAGTTTTTTCTGCTTGCGTTTTGAAGAAAATGCTTACTTTTCATTCTCGAGAACATCTCTGACAGCCTGAATAAGCTTGGCAGAATCAGCCAAGTCATCCCTCTTCAGCACTTTTCCCGTTCCAATTCGCCTGATCATCTCTCCGTTTCTCATTTGGTCGGCCATGACAGGAATTACTAGAGAGGGAATGCCGGTAAGAACTGTTTCGTAGGAAGAACCAGCACCACCGTGGGTGATAAAGGCAGAGAGACGAGGATCACCTGGAAAACATAGAGAGAGAGAGAGAAAGAAAGAGGAGACAGAATGAGAGGGATGGAGAGGAATAGAGAGAAAGAGAGTGAAAGAGAGAGAGAGAGAGAGAGATAGCAAGAGAGATAAAGAGAGGGAGAGAGATAAAGAGAGAAGCTGAGAACTGACGCAGCAGATCGGTCTGCGGCAGCCAAGTGTGCGTGATGAGATTTGGAATGCCGGCGGCGACGTTGTGCTCAGGCTTCTCATACTTCCACAGGAAAGTCACATTCGGAAGGGCAAGGGCCAGCGAGCGGATACTTTGCTACAAAAATTGACTATGAAAATATTTTCATTCTTTTGAAACTTGTATACTACCAAAAAATATTATCTACATACATACATATGTACATACCTTAAATTGCTCGGGCATTAGATGGGAAAGCATGAAGGTGCCGAAGGAGATGAGCACTGTGTGCGGCCGCAGAGACATTTCAGATGACAATGGCTAAAATACATAAATCAATACAAATGAAGGGCATAAAACTTCATCGTTTAACATTACGAAAAGCTTCCATAGGACTGAATATAAGAAAGGTCTAATTGTAAGAGCAACCTCCTGAATCGGTTGCCACTTCGTCGGCAGTGCAATTCCGCCGATATCGATCATCTTTCTGGTTACGAGACGAGGAAAATCGATCAGAGGCTCAGTGTTCAGGAAGAAGTAACTCGCATTCTTGATAATCTCCTGAAAACAATTTGCTTTATTTAAAGAGTTTACGAGCTATTCATGCCTGAAGCTTGGGTGTGCCCGGGAACAGCTCTTCGAAGAGTTCTTGGAGTGGTTCATTGAGAGTACCAACGGTGAGCTCGGCAGCGTGCACCGCTCGGATGTTGTAGAAACGTTCCCAGAAGGACATTTCATCGCCGTATATGGAGAATATCCCTGCAATCAGCAGAGATAACATGAAAGAGATTGAGAGATTGAAAAAGATTCACTACAGAAACCTACATACATATGGCAGACGAAATACCTGGCTGAAAGCTTGGGAACGCTGGCACGCCAGTAATTGAAGACTCGTCAATGGAGGCCATACTCTGCGTCACGGCGACCTTCTTAATGCCAAGAAGATGGAAGATACCTGGAAAAAATTGAACTTTAGATATTTCTTATGTAAAACTTGTGGAATTTTGAATAAGTTGCCTTTTATAAGGCGCAAAATAAAAAAAAGGAAGCCAAAAATTAATATCTGACCAAATCCGCATGGGTCAAGAGATTCGCCAAAGCCGCCGTCAAAGTTTTCAGATCGCAGACTGTCGAGAAGACCCACTGAGGTCAGCGTCACTGAAGAGATTATTTTTGTGCATTCTACCACGCCATTTTCAAATCAAAATGCGCTTATTTGCATAGATCAAATTGAAAATCTTTAACCACTGATGCAGCAAAAAAAATGAGGAACTAACGGCGACATTGCTCGACATAGTAAGGCGTTAGATTTCTCATCGGCTGAAATGAAAACAATTAAAATTTAATTCCTTACGTATTTAAAGAAGTTGTTAAGTAATGTGAAGGTGACAATAATAAGAGTATCACTACAAAGCATGGTTTTTTTTGTAAATATGTTTTTTCTGTGATCAGTGTCACCTCAACCAAGAGATATGGATCTGCTTGTTCGGTCGTCCAGAAATCTTCGCTGAGTTCTCCTTCTACAATTTGACTGTACTCCTTGGTGAAGTCGTCTGGTGGGACGAGGATGATTCGAGCCAACTTGCTCGTCACGTTATTCATGGCAATGTTTAAAATTGGACTCAGCATCACCTATGAAGGAGCATGTAATTTTATCAGCAAGCCTATCGCACTGGCTATTCGTCTTTGAAAAAAATCCTTATATGGCCAAAATAATGAGAGAAAGAATGAATGCAAACGCCAGGATAGTTGTGAGTTAAAAAAAATACTGACAACTTCGTGGCCGGCCTCGACGAGTGCGTCAGAAATCTTTGCTTGAAAGTTGGAATGGCTGTGAGCCTGGATGGGATTCCATGCCAGGAATTTGAGGGCATTAGCAGAAGTAAACAAAGATACGACAAGAAGTAGTATCAGCAGTGTCGTTAGACCTTTCTGCATTCTCTAGGGAACACAAACACATTATGTCAGGATAAATCACAAATACATTTTGTTTGCGAGCGAACTTTGACGGTTGGTGAAAGCTAAAAGATGTGTGATGAGGCGAGAGAAAGGTCGAGAGAGTAAGAGCGGGCGAAATGTTCTCTTGATCACAGACAACATTCTCTCTGCTTGCCTTTATTCGTTTCGTGGTAGAGCATGTGTGAGGGAGCACTCTTTCACGAGAGTAGGAGAGAAGACAAGAAAGGAGTAGAGAGCAGCGAAAACGAGAAAATGCGACGAGAGGAGAGAAATGGCGTTCGGTTGTGCAATAAAGCACAATCGATTGTGCTTTATTGCACAACCGAAAAGAATGAATACAAATCGCATTCATGTATGCATGTGTGTATAGCGTAAAGCACTATTTATTTTATGATCTCCATCTTAATAAATTGGTCCACTTTCTCGAATCCTAATTGTAAGTGCCTTTATAAGTATTAAAAGCAAAGAGATCAAATCTTTCATCTTTTCCTACTGATGTGGAATGTAGTATCGTTTTACCGATGAAGTTGATGAGCTTGCTTGGATAGAAGAATGCGGAAAAACAGGATAATTTTATTGCCCGAGCAATTATTATTGTGTAAGTTGCTATGAAACTTGGTTAAAGAAAGTGAGATCAAGAAATGCTGAGAAGAACGGAAAAAGAAATGCAAATTGTATGTATATGCTGAATGCGTTGAATCTATTCACTCTTATTCTTTAGTCGTATGACAACAAAAGGGAATTGCCTGAATACTCTGAGAACGATAAAGATCAAGATACCTACAGCAGTAAGCACTCCTCCTACAAAGACAGCGAAAATGTCGAGATTGTAGAATTTAACGGTGCTCATCTCGCGTCCAGCATGGCTGAGCTGGTCGAGAGGGCCGAAACGGGCCATGAACTCCATGTGGGAGACCAGTCTCTCGCGAACCGACTGAGGCTGCGATTCCACCATTTTGGCCACGTTCAGCGCTCTCTCACGGAATCTGGACAAAAAATCCTGTTCGCCTCTTTATGAGGAAAGTTACCACAATAATTCTAATAATGCACTAAACTATGGAAGACAAAAATTATAAGCAATAATAAAAAAACGTATACGAACTTGTTCGTCTCCACCAGGTCACGGACCGCGCCGATTAGCTTTTCCGAGTGGATCAACTCATCTCGTTTAAGAATTTTTCCGACTCCAATTCGCTTGATCATTTCGGCATTTCTCATCTGGTCGCCCATGACAGGGATGACAAGAGTGGGAACACCAGCCAGGACTGCTTCGTACGAGGAACCAGCACCTCCATGGGTCACGAAGGCAGAGAGACGAGGATCACCTGCAGAGAGTCAGAGAGAGGGAGAGGGAGAGAGAGAGAGAGAGAGAGAGAGAGAGAGAGAGAGAGAGAAAGAGAGGGGGAGAGAAATTGGAAACAGCGAGGGAGAGAGAAGGAGAGCGAGGGGGAGATGGAGAGAGAAAGAAAAGAGAAGAAGAGAGAACAAAGAGAGGAGATGCTGAGATCTGACGCAGCAGATCGGTCTGCGGCAGCCAAGTGTGCGTGATGAGATTTGGAATGCCGGCGGCGACGTTGTGCTCAGGCTTCTCATACTTCCACAGGAAAGTCACATTGGGAAGGGCAAGGGCCAGCGAGCGGATGCTTTGCTGGAAACATGTTTAGTATCTTTTGATTTGTTTAGCAGAGATAATTTTCTTTCACTGACCTTAAATGCTGTTGGCATGAGATAAGAATACATGACAGAGCCGAATGAGATGAGGACTGTGCGCGGTCGCAGAGACAACTCGGAAGCAAGCGGCTAAATGTTCCCGCCACATTGACTTTCAAATACGTTGGTACAATATTTAATTAATGAAAGTATCGTGGCCTTTCTTTAAATTCTTTATTGTACACTTACTCTGAAAAAAAGTCATCCAACCTCCTGAATCGGTTGCCACTTCGTCGGCAGTGCAATTCCGCCGATATCGATCATCTTTCTGCTTACGATACGAGGGAAGTCAATCAAAGGCTCCGTGTTCAGGAAGAAGTAACTCGCATTCTTGATTATTTCCTGAAACGAATCAATTTATTCACAGAATGGCTATTAAATAGAAACAAGACAACAAAAAATGCTCATGCTACTAAATAGCAAATTTTTACCTTAAGATTCGGGAAGCCCGGAAACAGGCTGTCGAAGAGTTCTTGCTCAGCCTCATTCATAATCGCGAATGTGATCCTATTTGCATCTACAGACCGAATGTTGTAGAGTCGCTGCCAAAACGACATGACATCGCCGTAGATGGACATTAGCCCTGGATATTTCTAGGTAATGGTGCATTTTCTTAATAAACTATGTACATAATTAAATGTGTATTTTACAAATAAATTTAAACGTTCGTTAAAATGAAGCTGTCTTACCTGGCTGAAAGCTGGGGAAGGCCGGCACTCCGGTGATGCTGGAATCGTCAATGGAAGCCATGCTCCACGTCACAGCGAATTTCTTTATTCCCAATAGATGGAAAATGCCTAAAATAAAGAGGGTGTAAACGAATTTTTATACAAAATTGAGCCTCAAGGGAAGATAAACATACATATTGTTTAAAAGAAGAATTAATTTTTGGTTTTACCAAATCCGCAGGGATCCAGTGATTCGCCAAAGCCGCCGTCAAATTCCTCGGCGCGGAGGCTGTCGAGGAGTCCGGGCGTGGTTAGCGTCACTTAGATGAGGACAAAATGACATAAAGATTAACAAAGTCGAAATACCCTGGTTACTATAAAAACCGAATTTACAAGGTGACTCACCGCGGCACTGCTCGGTGAGATAACATGTCATGTTCTTTATCGGCTGAAATGTGAGACTTGATTACTGCGATAGAATAAGAACGACTGTAGTTTTTTTTACATCTTTTTTATAAAATAAAAAAATCAGAATTTTTAATATAGTAGTGTATATAGGTTATATAGGAAGAATGATAAAAAAAACCTCGATGAAAACGTAGGGATCGCTTTGCACGCTAGTCCACAGATACTCGCTGAATTGGTCCTCCTGAACACGGCTGTAGCTGGCGGTGAACTCGTTCGGCTGCACGTGGATGATGCGTGCCAGCTTAGTTGTCACATTCTTCAAGCCGTTGTGAATAATCGGGCTGAGCATCACCTAAACATTTTCAGCTCATTTGATCAATTGAAACTGGCATGCCTTCATGACGATATACTGCATACAGCATACTATATACATATGTATGTAGTATGTATACACTCAAAATATTGAGTAAGTATGTATGTATGTGTGTAGTACAAATGTACATTTTGATATCAAGGTATAATCACATATTAATGCACTTAAAAGTTGAATGGACAAAATAAATACTGACAACTTCATGGCCAGCCTCAACAAGCGCGTCGGCAACCTTTCCTTGGAAGTTGGCATGGCTGTGAGCAAAGATTGGATTCCACGCGAGGAACTTGAGAGCTGAGGAAGACGGAAGAAATGAGGAAGCAGCTAGTGCAAATAGCAGCGACGCCAGGATTCTCAGCATTCTAAATATTATGCAAACAATTAAAAAAAATAGATTTACGTAAACAAAATAAAACGACAGCGAGAAACTGTTATGGCTCTAGTAGTTGAAGATACAGTGACTTAAGGAAATCAGGGACGAGGGAAAAGGTGACAATTATGCATCGCCTCACACTTCTGATCCTTTCTCCAGCGTTCGTTTGTAACCTCGGCTGCCTCTTAAATATGTGAGTTGCGTTGAGAGGGATCATAGAAAGACGAGAAGAGCGCAAAGCTAAGCGACAAAGACGAAAAGAGAGATGGTAGACGACGAAAGAACTCCAGTTACCGAGCATACTCTTGCGGTGTACAAGATAACACAAGGGCGGGGGCACGTGAAGCGCCTTTACAATGGCTTTGTCTGACCTGAGACTGAATATACTCCGCACTGATTAAGCTATAGTTCTTCCTCATAACAAACACCCTGATAAAGAGTCCATTTCACGGATCGATTTAGACGAATTTTACAACTTTTTCGGCGATTGCTGAAAATAAATAGAATAGAAGGACAACCTGCGCCCATTCTGCCTTGACACGCGACTACATTGTGTGTGTGATCCATTTCGTGCTCTAGTGTGTGTCTGGCACTCCAAGAAAGGTTCCGCCGATCAGGCGCTGACTACAGTGATTACGGCTAAACAAGTGTTCAAACCCCTCGCCCCTTTTTCCTATAGGAATCTATAGATAAGATGTTTCACGCCAGAAACTATATCCCCATGAACCGTAGTGATAAGAGGAGACGAGATTACAGACTTTGCTTTCCTGCCTCAATATTTTGTTGTGTCTTACCAGTGGTCGTTCTCTATGCTTGCTTCAAGTCTGTTTTCAGGCTTCGAATGCCTGAATCACGGCCACTTTTGCAGATACATGCATACATAGATATAATATTAATTTATATGCAATACATGTCATCTATGAATATAGATGTATGTATGTAAATATAACTTGTTTAGCTAAGAAATTTGAAATCAAAGAACACAAAAATGAGATTGATAACAGGAATAAACTTAACCCGAGCAAGCGAGAAAACCCACCTTGAGTCGGATTAAAGAATCAGTCAAACTTAGATCTCGTTCTTATGTTGACAGGAAATAGCAGCAGTTGCAATCGGCGAATGATATAAAGTGCAACAATTGCAGTCATAACAACTCCTCCGATCAAGACAGCGAAAATGTCAAGGTTGTAGAACTTGACGGTGCTCATGTCGCGTCCAGCATGGCTGAGCTGGTCGAGAGGGCCGAAACGGGCCATGAACTCCATGTGGGAGACCAGTCTCTCGCGCACCGACTGAGGCTGCGATGAAACCATTTCGGCTATGACACGAGCCCTCTGTCGATATCTGAAATGCTATTTGCATTTTATTTTTCAAAAAATGAAAAAGATGGAAACGCATGATGAAATAGAACAAACTTGTCGTTTTCGAGAACGTCCCTGAGGGCTTCGACAATCCTATCCGGGTATGCCAAGTCGTCTCTCTTGAGGATTCTTCCAACCCCGATTCTCTTCATCATCTCAGCATTTCTCATCTGGTCGCCCATTACGGGAATCACCAAAGAGGGAACACCGGCTAAGATGCTTTCATAGCTAGAGCCAGCACCGCCATGAGAAATGAATGCAGAGAGGCGATGATCACCTTCAAAGAGAGTGAGAGAGTTTATCGAGAGAGAGAGAGAAAGAGAGAGAGAGAAATAAGAATGAGGAAGGGAGAAAAGACAGCGAGGGAGTGAGAAAGAGAGATGCTGAGAACTGACGCAGCAGATCGGTCTGCGGCAGCCAAGTGTGCGTGATGAGATTTGGAATGCCGGCGGCAACGTTGTGCTCAGGCTTCTCATACTTCCACAGGAAAGTCACATTCGGAAGGGCAAGGGCCAGCGAGCGGATACTTTGCTGGAAAACAATTCCTTAAAAGTTGCGGTAAAAAGTAATTTATTATTATTAAATAGATCAACCGACCTTAAACTTATCCGGCATGAGATGCGAGAGCATAAGTGTACCGAATGAGATGACGACTGTGCGTGGCCGTAGAGAAAGCTCCGATAGTAATAGCTACAAAAATTTAAACATGAAAACAAAAAATGAAAAAGATGGAAACGCATGATGAAATAGAACAAACTTGTCGTTTTCGAGAACGTCCCTGAGGGCTTCGACAATCCTATCCGGGTATGCCAAGTCGTCTCTCTTGAGGATTCTTCCAACCCCGATTCTCTTCATCATCTCAGCATTTCTCATCTGGTCGCCCATTACGGGAATCACCAAAGAGGGAACACCGGCTAAGATGCTTCCATAGCTAGAGCCAGCACCGCCATGAGAAATGAATGCAGAGAGGCGATGATCACCTTCAAAGAGAGTGAGAGAGTTTATCGAGAGAGAGAGAGAAAGAGAGAGAGAGAAATAAGAATGAGGAAGGGAGAAAAGACAGCGAGGGAGTGAGAAAGAGAGATGCTGAGAACTGACGCAGCAGATCGGTCTGCGGCAGCCAAGTGTGTGTGATGAGATTTGGAATGCCGGCGGCGACGTTGTGCTCAGGCTTCTCATACTTCCACAGGAAAGTCACATTCGGAATTGCAAGGGCCAGCGAGCGGATACTTTGCTGGAAAACAATTCCTTAAAAGTTGCGGTAAAAAGTAATTTTTTATTATTAAATAGATCAACCGACCTTAAACTTATCCGGCATGAGATGCGAGAGCATAAGTGTACCGAATGAGATGACGACTGTGCGTGGCCGTAGAGAAAGCTCCGATAGTAATAGCTACAAAAATTTAAACATGAAAACAAAAAATGAAAAAGATGGAAACGCATGATGAAATAGAACAAACTTGTCGTTTTCGAGAACGTCCCTGAGGGCTTCGACAATCCTATCCGGGCATGCCAAGTCGTCTCTCTTGAGGATTCTTCCAACCCCGATTCTCTTCATCATCTCAGCATTTCTCATCTGGTCGCCCATTACGGGCTTACAGTAATGTGAGTTCAAACGTACAAATATTTCGAACGGAAGTCCGTTTAATTACTCAAAAATGTACGGTAGACTAGGAATGTGCTTGTGTTTTTTGAAGCGGGTTGTTATTGCTGTTATAGTTCATTATACTTTAAAATGCAAATTTTGAATGAATTTGTGATTGGTGTGCCAGGGAAAAAGCAGAACCCATCGGTAGAATCCCAACTTCACGGCCACGTATCCATCGCGGGAAAATAAAATTACAAGGATTTGAAGAAATTGTTATGGTGAATGCTTTATCACCTTTTGGTTCATTTGTTTTAGAATTTTTTTTTTTATAAATTCTTGTTACGCAAAACATTATCAAATAGGTATAACAGCAATAACAACCCGCTTCAAAAAACACAAGCACATTCCTAGTCTACCGTACATTTTTGAGTAATTAAACGGACTTCCGTTCGAAATATTTGTACTTTTGAACTCACATTACTGTAAGCCCGTAATGGGCGACCAGATGAGAAATGCTGAGATGATGAAGAGAATCGGGGTTGGAAGAATCCTCAAGAGAGACGACTTGGCATGCCCGGATAGGATTGTCGAAGCCCTCAGGGACGTTCTCGAAAACGACAAGTTTGTTCTATTTCATCATGCGTTTCCATCTTTTTCATTTTTTGTTTTCATGTTTAAATTTTTGTAGCTATTACTATCGGAGCTTTCTCTACGGCCACGCACAGTCGTCATCTCATTCGGTACACTTATGCTCTCGCATCTCATGCCGGATAAGTTTAAGGTCGGTTGATCTATTTAATAATAATAAATTACTTTTTACCGCAACTTTTAAGGAATTGTTTTCCAGCAAAGTATCCGCTCGCTGGCCCTTGCAATTCCGAATGTGACTTTCCTGTGGAAGTATGAGAAGCCTGAGCACAACGTCGCCGCCGGCATTCCAAATCTCATCACGCACACTTGGCTGCCGCAGACCGATCTGCTGCGTCAGTTCTCAGCATCTCTCTTTCTCACTCCCTCGCTGTCTTTTCTCCCTTCCTCATTCTTATTTCTCTCTCTCTCTTTCTCTCTCTCTCTCGATAAACTCTCTCACTCTCTTTGAAGGTGATCATCGCCTCTCTGCATTCATTTCTCATGGCGGTGCTGGCTCTAGCTATGGAAGCATCTTAGCCGGTGTTCCCTCTTTGGTGATTCCCGTAATGGGCGACCAGATGAGAAATGCTGAGATGATGAAGAGAATCGGGGTTGGAAGAATCCTCAAGAGAGACGACTTGGCATACCCGGATAGGATTGTCGAAGCCCTCAGGGACGTTCTCGAAAACGACAAGTTTGTTCTATTTCATCATGCGTTTCCATCTTTTTCATTTTTTGTTTTCATGTTTAAATTTTTGTAGCTATTACTATCGGAGCTTTCTCTACGGCCACGCACAGTCGTCATCTCATTCGGTACACTTATGCTCTCGCATCTCATGCCGGATAAGTTTAAGGTCGGTTGATCTATTTAATAATAATAAATTACTTTTTACCGCAACTTTTAAGGAATTGTTTTCCAGCAAAGTATCCGCTCGCTGGCCCTTGCCCTTCCGAATGTGACTTTCCTGTGGAAGTATGAGAAGCCTGAGCACAACGTCGCCGCCGGCATTCCAAATCTCATCACGCACACTTGGCTGCCGCAGACCGATCTGCTGCGTCAGTTCTCAGCATCTCTCTTTCTCACTCCCTCGCTGTCTTTTCTCCCTTCCTCATTCTTATTTCTCTCTCTCTCTTTCTCTCTCTCTCTCGATAAACTCTCTCACTCTCTTTGAAGGTGATCATCGCCTCTCTGCATTCATTTCTCATGGCGGTGCTGGCTCTAGCTATGAAAGCATCTTAGCCGGTGTTCCCTCTTTGGTGATTCCCGTAATGGGCGACCAGATGAGAAATGCTGAGATGATGAAGAGAATCGGGGTTGGAAGAATCCTCAAGAGAGACGACTTGGCATACCCGGATAGGATTGTCGAAGCCCTCAGGGACGTTCTCGAAAACGACAAGTTTGTTCTATTTCATCATGCGTTTCCATCTTTTTCATTTTTTGAAAAATAAAATGCAAATAGCATTTCAGATATCGACAGAGGGCTCGTGTCATAGCCGAAATGGTTTCATCGCAGCCTCAGTCGGTGCGCGAGAGACTGGTCTCCCACATGGAGTTCATGGCCCGTTTCGGCCCTCTCGACCAGCTCAGCCATGCTGGACGCGACATGAGCACCGTCAAGTTCTACAACCTTGACATTTTCGCTGTCTTGATCGGAGGAGTTGTTATGACTGCAATTGTTGCACTTTATATCATTCGCCGATTGCAACTGCTGCTATTTCCTGTCAACATAAGAACGAGATCTAAGATTGACTGATTCTTTAATCCGACTCAAGGTGGGTTTTCTCGCTTGCTCGGGTTAAGTTTATTCCTGTTATCAATCTCATTTTTGTGTTCTTTGATTTCAATCAGCCGAAAGATGGTGGACATTGGCGGGATCGCACTGCCGACGGAGTGGCATCCGCTCAAGGAGGTTTGAAATTATATAATTTGTTTTAAAGTAAAAATAAGATTATTAAATCTTTTCATTAAAAACATTATAAAAACTTTTCCTTCTCTTTTTCTCTCATTATACAATGCACTCTTCTCATTGTCTGCATCGTGCCGAACGTATTTAAGGAGCTGACTGCCAACTCGGATGCATTTGCTCAAACACTCAAAGCCTGAAACGACTCGTCGACCAATCCGTGATCTCTTGATTTAATGAAGAGCAGAGGGGTCGTCATATTATCTTCCCTTTCCTCTATTACATGCTCTGCATATACAATATCTTTAAAACTGTCTTCCGATTTCCCTCTCGCCCTGCCTCATTCCCTCGTTTCTCTCTCTCTCTCTCTCTCTCCGTCTGTCCTGTCGCTCTCTCTCTCTCTCTCTCCTCTCTCCTCTCTCTCTCCGTCTGTCCTGTCGCTTTCTCTCTCTCTCTCTCTCTCTCTCTCTCTCTGTGTCTCTATCTTCCTCTCTCTCTATTTTCCAGGTTAGCGATGAGAAGATCGCTCTCATTCCCACTCGTGTTCCTGGTGTTGTTCTCCTTGCCGCTTCTCTCTGCCAGCCTCAAGTTCCTTGTATTCAACCTCATCTGGGCCCACAGCCACTCCAACTTCATTGGTAGAGTAGCCGATGTGCTTGTTGAAGCAGGCCATGAAGTGGTACGGCCATTTTACACATGCATGTATGTGTTTTCAATAAATTAGGAAAATTATTATATCATTTTAGCACCTAGTTTTATAATTCAAAGATATCGGAAGGGGCGGGGGGGGGGGGGAGTTACATAAACTTGTAATTAACAGATCAGGTGGTGCTCAGTCCGATTCTGCACGGCGGCATCTCGAACACGACCAGTAAACTGGCGCGAACCATTCACGTGCCGCCCAGCGAGTTCAGCAGCAACTTCCAGATGATACAAGAAACCGGGCACACGGGCATGCTCTGGAATGTCCCGCAGGGTGACCCTTACATCTTCATCGAGGTCGCTTTTCATCTACACTGTAGATCATTTTCTCGTTATTTCATTTAATTTCATTGTTACAATACCAAAGTATTTCAGCCACTGAGAAACGCATCATTTTACATAGCTGACGCTTGTCGAGGTTTAATTTAATTTTTTCCTTTCTAAATCCGGATGATTTTTCGGATAATTCGAGATCGGAATTGGCAAAATGTATAGAATTCAGGGAAAAAGTGGCCAACATTATACATGAAGAGTTTTAATGTCGATGATTGAATGAAGACTTGACCAAAAGTTTCTTCCACTTGAGCAACACTTCTGTTGCCGGGCCTGCTGGAGAGTCTACTCGCGGAGCAATTCGACGGCGCCTTCGCAGAGTACTTCGACGCTTGCGGCTTCGGTCTGGCACACACCACTCATTCACGATTAAGAATTTAATATCACAGGAAAATATATTCAATGAGACTCTCGTAAAAAAAGAACTTTCCAGTATCCCATTTTCATCTGTTCCTCAAGGCATCTTCCATCTCCTCGGCATAAACAAGTTCGCCGTTGTGCAGAGTACAGCGTCCATGGACAACTACGAAGTTACCGGCGTCCCCACCTTCCCGAGCTTTCAACCTGGCGAGTTTTCTCTCTTTCTCTATTTTACCGTTCTTTCTTATTGCTCTCTCTCTCTCTTTGCCATTTCTCTCTCGTCACTCTATTTCTCTAGCTCTCTCATCCCTCTATCTTTAACGCTAACTCTCTCATCCCTATTTCTTTTCTCTAACTCTCCCGTCAATCTCTCGCTTTCTCGCTGTTTTGTCTCTCCAGTTATACAAAAGGAGCTCTGCGTGTGGGTAGAGTCAAGGCGAGATCGGTTAGAGTTTTATTATGAGAGAGATAAGAATAGAGTAGTCTTGTGAAGGAAGACAAGGACAGAAGTGTAGCGAGCTTGCCGGTTATTTGGGTTCCTGCCCGGGGAGAAATCAAGTAGAGAAATCACAAATAGTGCAAAGAATTCTCGAACAAAACTTTTTTTTTAGATGTACTCGTGATTTCTTTACGTTTACTGGACCCCAGGCCGGAAGCCAAGTAGAGGGCTTGTGCGCGAAGAATGGATCCCTTCTGATCCCCCCGGAAAGCAGGGGAAACAATGGTGATTTATGATATCTATTCAGCACTCTGTAACTCTCTCATACCTTCATAAACCATCTTCCCCCCTCCAGGCCTGCTCTCCGTCTACGGCGACGAAATGTCCATCTGGGAGCGTCTCCACAACGCGTGAATCATGCATGGCTGGGATCTCACTCTTCGAATCATCGACAAAGGTGTCCAGCGAGTCTTTGATGAGTTGCACAGCGACTTTCCTCCTCTGAGGGTTAGTGTCCTTTATTTAAGTTATTACTTTTTTTCTTCTGTTTATATTTTTATTTATTACTAGTAATAGATAAGTAAACAAAGCTGCCTCAGGCGATCGTCCGCAACGCGAGTTATTTCTTCCTGAACACGGAGCCACTCATCGACTTCCCTCGGCTGGTCAGCCGAAAGATGGTGGACATTGGCGGGATCGCACTGCCGACGGAGTGGCATCCGCTCAAGGAGGTTTGAAATTATATAATTTGTTTTTAAAGAAAAATAATATGTTTTTTTTCATTAAAAAACAATATTGCATAATAATAATAATTGCTTATCATGCCAACTTATAATTGCAGCCGTTTGCGTCGGAGTTGAGCCTTCGACCGCGAACAGTGTTCATCTCCTTCGGCACTGTCATGGTCTCGCATCTTATGCCGGAACGCTTCAAGGTTACTGTACTTTTATTAGTTGTGCTATTCTGTTTTATTTTTCTTTGAAATAAGAACGATCACCAAAAAATATTGAATCAAGGTTCGAATTGCCACTTTCTCACACTCTTATTCTCGTGCGCTATTTCGCAGGTCATACAAACTCGCTGTGTGAAAATAGCACGCGCGTGTGAGAGTGCGAAGGAATCTTACATAATTTTTTCGGTGATCGTCCTAATTTAACAAACTAATATTTACTCAAATCGTTAGAATTTCTTGACACTTTCCAGCGAAGTATCCGCTCGCTGGCCCTGGCCCTTCCGAATGTGACTTTCCTGTGGAAGTATGAGAAGCCTGAGCACAATGTCGCCGCTGGCATTCCAAATCTCATCACGCACACTTGGCTGCCGCAGACCGATCTGCTGCGTCAGTTCTCAGCTTCTCTCTTTCTTTCTCCCTCTCTCTGCCTTTCTCTTCCGTTTCTCTCTCCCCCTCCATCCCTCGCTCTCTCTCTCTCTCTCCTCATCTCTCCCCTCTCTCTGACTCTCTGCAGGCGACCCTCGTCTCTCTGCCTTCGTGACCCATGGAGGTGCTGGTTCCTCGTATGAAGCAGTCCTGGCTGGTGTTCCCACTCTTGTCATCCCTGTCATGGGCGACCAGATGAGAAATGGCGAAATGATCAAGCGAATTGGAGTCGGCAGAATTCTCAAACGGGACGATTTGGCTGACCCGGAGAAGATCATTCATGCCTTGGCAGACGTGCTTGAGAATGACAGGTTCGTGTCATTTCACCTTTTTTGTTGTTGGTTGCTGAGAGCTTTTGTTATTCATTATGAATGTTAAAATCTCCCATATTTGCCAGATACCGGCAAAGAACGAACGCTGTAGCCGACATGGTGAACTCGCAGCCTCAGTCGGTTCGCGAGAGACTGGTCTCCCACATGGAGTTCATATCCCGTTTCGACCCTCTCGACCAGCTCAGCCATGCTGGACGCGACATGAACGTTGTTACCTTCTACAATCTCGATATTTTCGTCGTCTTGATAGGTTTAGCGATCGATTCCATTGTGGTTGCTATTATCGTGCTGCGCAAATTGTATCTGCTGTTGATTTGCGGCATTGCAAGGTTGAAACATAAGAAGGAGTAAATTCATTTTTCATAGGCAACTCGCTACTAACCAATCGATAGTGGAAATACAGGGTTCTTACAATTAGTTAAATATATTATCATTGTATGACATTTCTCTTCGAACCAAGAGGATGATGATCTCTTGTAAGCGCTGGTCAATCCGCTCATTATGATTGACCACGTGTATTTCATATGCCATTCATAAACATTTTCATTTGCAATGTCTTCTTTCAGTCAGACTTCACCACTTTTCTAGCGATGCAACAGTGTAAATAAACAGGAAATTAATGACATATGCAAACATAAAATAGAAAAATACCAGACAGGGAGAGGGAGGGCGGTAAAGAAAAATGAGAGAGAGAGAGTGAGAGAGAGAGAGCACGCAAGAGGGAGAGGATGAGATGGTGACTGTGAGAAAGAGAAAGGGAGGAAAGATGAATGTATGTATCTCAAGATGAATATAGAATGCTAGAGAAGCACTCTCGCAACTTTCATCACTAAGTCGATTACAATCATTTACTACCAAACTGTGCATGAGAAACTTAAACCTGTTCAACTCTTGGGAATTTAGCTTTCGCTGCTTTCTACATCCACTTTCATTGTTTTGTTTTACAATCAAACATGTGTCGTATGTTAATTATTTTCTGAATTTAATATGCTAAATATCGTGAGTTGCTCTATCACTAAGAATTTTCAAGCTAAACCGACATACATTTGTACATAATATGCGCGTATCTTTCAGCATGACGAATTTGCTGGTTGTGCTCTCTTTCTTGGTCGCAGCCTTTCAAATGCCCGTTACCTCCCTCAAGTTCCTCGCATGGAATCCAATCATGTCTCATAGCCATGCTAACTTCCAAGGAAAGGTTTCCGACGCTCTTGTCGAGGCTGGCCACGAAGTTGTCGGTTTTTTTTTCTTCTTTCTAGAAACTTTTACTGATTTATTTTGTCAACGTAGTAATTGTTCGGCTAGAGATTTTATCGCAGAATTGTCGTTCGTGTATGTACATACATATGTAAAGAACCTCAGCCCCTACGGAGAAAACATAAATAAATTACCTGAATTCACAGGTCATGCTGAGCCCGGAGCTGAACGTCGGCCTCGAGAAGGTCACGAGTAAGCTGGCGCGTATCATTCATGTCCCACCGAACGACTTCACCAAGGAGTTCACTGAGATCCAGAAGGGAACTCTCGGCGAGAGTCTCTGGACCAGCGATCAAATCGCTCCCTATGCCTTCGTTGAGGTTTTTCATGAAACACATTTTCTCACCGAGTAAGTAACCAGTAAAATAAAAAGTTACTTATTTCAGCCTTTCAAGCAGTGGGCGCCGTACCTGGTAGAGCAGTGTCGACGTCAGTTCAATTCTGTTCAACTTAAGCATTCTTAGAGTTATAATGCTTGGAAAATCTTGCTGAAAAGCTTCCTTCAAAAAAGAAAGCACCACGCGCATATTTCAATTAGTTTCTCCCGCATTTTTGCCTTCAGCCATAAACAAACTAAATACATTTAAGAATGATATAAATAACTCAGTGACGCTCACGACGCCAGGACTGCTGGATATACTTCGAGATGAGAAGTTTGACGGCGCCTTTGGCGAAGCATTCGATCCTTGTGGATTCGGTTTGAGCTTTGCCTTTTTTCAATTAAGCTTTGATATTCAATATTTAAAGGAGGGCGATCACCGAAAAGTCATTGACGATAAATGAGCCATCTTAGTTATTTTCGAATAGTCTGGGGCATGCAGAAAAAGAATATGTATATGAAAATGTACAAGAAAGTTCCCTTCTGGATCTCAGTGAACTCCTTGGTGAAGTCGTTCGGTGGGACATGAATGATACGCGCCAGCTTACTCGTGACCTTCTCGAGGCCGACGTTCAGCTCCGGGCTCAGCATGACCTGTGAATTCAGGTAATTTATTTATGTTTTCTCCGTAGGGGCTGAGGTTCTTTACATATGTATGTACATACACGAACGACAATTCTGCGATAAAATCTCTAGCCGAACAATTACTACGTTGACAAAATAAATCAGTAAAAGTTTCTAGAAAGAAGAAAAAAAAAACCGACAACTTCGTGGCCAGCCTCGACAAGAGCGTCGGAAACCTTTCCTTGGAAGTTAGCATGGCTATGAGACATGATTGGATTCCATGCGAGGAACTTGAGGGAGGTAACGGGCATTTGAAAGGCTGCGACCAAGAAAGAGAGCACAACCAGCAAATTCGTCATGCTGAAAGATACGCGCATATTATGTACAAATGTATGTCGGTTTAGCTTGAAAATTCTTAGTGATAGAGCAACTCACGATATTTAGCATATTAAATTCAGAAAATAATTAACATACGACACATGTTTGATTGTAAAACAAAACAATGAAAGTGGATGTAGAAAGCAGCGAAAGCTAAATTCCCAAGAGTTGAACAGGTTTAAGTTTCTCATGCACAGTTTGGTAGTAAATGATTGTAATCGACTTAGTGATGAAAGTTGCGAGAGTGCTTCTCTAGCATTCTATATTCATCTTGAGATACATACATTCATCTTTCCTCCCTTTCTCTTTCTCACAGTCACCATCTCATCCTCTCCCTCTTGCGTGCTCTCTCTCTCTCACTCTCTCTCTCTCATTTTTCTTTACCGCCCTCCCTCTCCCTGTCTGGTATTTTTCTATTTTATGTTTGCATATGTCATTAATTTCCTGTTTATTTACACTGTTGCATCGCTAGAAAAGTGGTGAAGTCTGACTGAAAGAAGACATTGCAAATGAAAATGTTTATGAATGGCATATGAAATACACGTGGTCAATCATAATGAGCGGATTGACCAGCGCTTACAAGAGATCATCATCCTCTTGGTTCGAAGAGAAATGTCATACAATGATAATATATTTAACTAATTGTAAGAACCCTGTATTTCCACTATCGATTGGTTAGTAGCGAGTTGCCTATGAAAAATGAATTTACTCCTTCTTATGTTTCAACCTTGCAATGCCGCAAATCAACAGCAGATACAATTTGCGCAGCACGATAATAGCAACCACAATGGAATCGATCGCTAAACCTATCAAGACGACGAAAATATCGAGATTGTAGAAGGTAACAACGTTCATGTCGCGTCCAGCATGGCTGAGCTGGTCGAGAGGGTCGAAACGGGATATGAACTCCATGTGGGAGACCAGTCTCTCGCGAACCGACTGAGGCTGCGAGTTCACCATGTCGGCTACAGCGTTCGTTCTTTGCCGGTATCTGGCAAATATGGGAGATTTTAACATTCATAATGAATAACAAAAGCTCTCAGCAACCAACAACAAAAAAGGTGAAATGACACGAACCTGTCATTCTCAAGCACGTCTGCCAAGGCATGAATGATCTTCTCCGGGTCAGCCAAATCGTCCCGTTTGAGAATTCTGCCGACTCCAATTCGCTTGATCATTTCGCCATTTCTCATCTGGTCGCCCATGACAGGGATGACAAGAGTGGGAACACCAGCCAGGACTGCTTCATACGAGGAACCAGCACCTCCATGGGTCACGAAGGCAGAGAGACGAGGGTCGCCTGCAGAGAGTCAGAGAGAGGGGAGAGATGAGGAGAGAGAGAGAGAGAGCGAGGGATGGAGGGGGAGAGAGAAACGGAAGAGAAAGGCAGAGAGAGGGAGAAAGAAAGAGAGAAGCTGAGAACTGACGCAGCAGATCGGTCTGCGGCAGCCAAGTGTGCGTGATGAGATTTGGAATGCCAGCGGCGACATTGTGCTCAGGCTTCTCATACTTCCACAGGAAAGTCACATTCGGAAGGGCCAGGGCCAGCGAGCGGATACTTCGCTGGAAAGTGTCAAGAAATTCTAACGATTTGAGTAAATATTAGTTTGTTAAATTAGGACGATCACCGAAAAAATTATGTAAGATTCCTTCGCACTCTCACACGCGCGTGCTATTTTCACACAGCGAGTTTGTATGACCTGCGAAATAGCGCACGAGAATAAGAGTGTGAGAAAGTGGCAATTCGAACCTTGATTCAATATTTTTTGGTGATCGTTCTTATTTCAAAGAAAAATAAAACAGAATAGCACAACTAATAAAAGTACAGTAACCTTGAAGCGTTCCGGCATAAGATGCGAGACCATGACAGTGCCGAAGGAGATGAACACTGTTCGCGGTCGAAGGCTCAACTCCGACGCAAACGGCTGCAATTATAAGTTGGCATGATAAGCAATTATTATTATTATGCAATATTGTTTTTTAATGAAAAAAAACATATTATTTTTCTTTAAAAACAAATTATATAATTTCAAACCTCCTTGAGCGGATGCCACTCCGTCGGCAGTGCGATCCCGCCAATGTCCACCATCTTTCGGCTGACCAGCCGAGGGAAGTCGATGAGTGGCTCCGTGTTCAGGAAGAAATAACTCGCGTTGCGGACGATCGCCTGAGGCAGCTTTGTTTACTTATCTATTACTAGTAATAAATAAAAATATAAACAGAAGAAAAAAATTAATAACTTAAATAAAGGACACTAACCCTCAGAGGAGGAAAGTCGCTGTGCAACTCATCAAAGACTCGCTGGACACCTTTGTCGATGATTCGAAGAGTGAGATCCCAGCCATGCATGATTCACGCGTTGTGGAGACGCTCCCAGATGGACATTTCGTCGCCGTAGACGGAGAGCAGGCCTGGAGGGGGGAAGATGGTTTATGAAGGTATGAGAGAGTTACAGAGTGCTGAATAGATATCATAAATCACCATTGTTTCCCCTGCTTTCCGGGGGGATCAGAAGGGATCCATTCTTCGCGCACAAGCCCTCTACTTGGCTTCCGGCCTGGGGTCCAGTAAACGTAAAGAAATCACGAGTACTTCTAAAAAAAAAGTTTTGTTCGAGAATTCTTTGCACTATTTGTGATTTCTCTACTTGATTTCTCCCCGGGCAGGAACCCAAATAACCGGCAAGCTCGCTACACTTCTGTCCTTGTCTTCCTTCACAAGACTACTCTATTCTTATCTCTCTCATAATAAAACTCTAACCGCTCTCGCCTTGACTCTACCCACACGCAGAGCTCCTTTTGTATAACTGGAGAGACAAAACAGCGAGAAAGCGAGAGATTGACGGGAGAGTTAGAGAAAAGAAATAGGGATGAGAGAGTTAGCGTTAAAGATAGAGGGATGAGAGAGCTAGAGAAATAGAGTGACGAGAGAGAAATGGCAAAGAGAGAGAGAGAGCAATAAGAAAGAACGGTAAAATAGAGAAAGAGAGAAAACTCGCCAGGTTGAAAGCTCGGGAAGGTGGGGACGCCGGTAACTTCGTAGTTGTCCATGGACGCTGTACTCTGCACAACGGCGAACTTGTTTATGCCGAGGAGATGGAAGATGCCTTGAGGAACAGATGAAAATGGGATACTGGAAAGTTCTTTTTTTACGAGAGTCTCATTGAATATATTTTCCTGTGATATTAAATTCTTAATCGTGAATGAGTGGTGTGTGCCAGACCGAAGCCGCAAGCGTCGAAGTACTCTGCGAAGGCGCCGTCGAATTGCTCCGCGAGTAGACTCTCCAGCAGGCCCGGCAACAGAAGTGTTGCTCAAGTGGAAGAAACTTTTGGTCAAGTCTTCATTCAATCATCGACATTAAAACTCTTCATGTATAATGTTGGCCACTTTTTCCCTGAATTCTATACATTTTGCCAATTCCGATCTCGAATTATCCGAAAAATCATCCGGATTTAGAAAGGAAAAAATTAAATTAAACCTCGACAAGCGTCAGCTATGTAAAATGATGCGTTTCTCAGTGGCTGAAATACTTTGGTATTGTAACAATGAAATTAAATGAAATAACGAGAAAATGATCTACAGTGTAGATGAAAAGCGACCTCGATGAAGATGTAAGGGTCACCCTGCGGGACATTCCAGAGCATGCCCGTGTGCCCGGTTTCTTGTATCATCTGGAAGTTGCTGCTGAACTCGCTGGGCGGCACGTGAATGGTTCGCGCCAGTTTACTGGTCGTGTTCGAGATGCCGCCGTGCAGAATCGGACTGAGCACCACCTGATCTGTTAATTACAAGTTTATGTAACTCCCCCCCCCCCGCCCCTTCCGATATCTTTGAATTATAAAACTAGGTGCTAAAATGATATAATAATTTTCCTAATTTATTGAAAACACATACATGCATGTGTAAAATGGCCGTACCACTTCATGGCCTGCTTCAACAAGCACATCGGCTACTCTACCAATGAAGTTGGAGTGGCTGTGGGCCCAGATGAGATTGAATACAAGGAACTTGAGGCTGGCAGAGAGAAGCGGCAAGGAGAACAACACCAGGAACACGAGTGGGAATGAGAGCGATCTTCTCATCGCTAACCTGGAAAATAGAGAGAGAGGAAGATAGAGACACAGAGAGAGAGAGAGAGAAAGCGACAGGACAGACGGAGAGAGAGAGGAGAGAGGAGAGAGAGAGAGAGAGCGACAGGACAGACGGAGAGAGAGAGAGAGAGAGAGACGAGGGAATGAGGCAGGGCGAGAGGGAAATCGGAAGACAGTTTTAAAGATATTGTATATGCAGAGCATGTAATAGAGGAAAGGGAAGATAATATGACGACCCCTCTGCTCTTCATTAAATCAAGAGATCACGGATTGGTCGACGAGTCGTTTCAGGCTTTGAGTGTTTGAGCAAATGCATCCGAGTTGGCAGTCAGCTCCTTAAATACGTTCGGCACGATGCAGACAATGAGAAGAGTGCATTGTATAATGAGAGAAAAAGAGAAGGAAAAGTTTTTATAATGTTTTTAATGAAAACATTTAATAATCTTATTTTTACTTTAAAACAAATTATATAATTTCAAACCTCCTTGAGCGGATGCCACTCCGTCGGCAGTGCGATCCCGCCAATGTCCACCATCTTTCGGCTGACCAGCCGAGGGAAGTCGATGAGTGGCTCCGTGTTCAGGAAGAAATAACTCGCGTTGCGGACGATCGCCTGAGGCAGCTTTGTTTACTTATCTATTACTAGTAATAAATAAAAATATAAACAGAAGAAAAGTAATAACTTAAATAAAGGACACTAACCCTCAGAGGAGGAAAGTCGCTGTGCAACTCATCAAAGACTCGCTGGACACCTTTGTCGATGATTCGAAGAGTGAGATCCCAGCCATGCATGATTCGCGCGTTGTGGAGACGCTCCCAGATGGACATTTCGTCGCCGTAGACGGAGAGCAGGCCTGGAGGTAAGAATGTATCACAACAGGTGGATAAGAGCGGCTTAAAAAAAGAGAGAATTTGGAGAGAAACAACTCGATTGGTTGAAAGCTCGGGAAGGTCGGAACGCCGGTGACTTCGGAGTAGTCCATGGACGCTGTACTCTGCACCACGGCGAATTTGTTGATGCCAAGGAGATGGAAGATGCCTTGAGGAGCAGAAGGAAATAGGATACTGTAAAGTTGGTCAATTTTTTTAAACAAAACTCGGTAAAATTCATGATCTCTCAGTGAAAGAGTGGGGAGTTTAAAAGTGAGTAAAAAAAATTCTTAATCGTGCTGACCGAAGCCGCATGCGTCATAGTACTCTCCGAAGGCTCCGTCAAATTTCTCCGCGCTTAGACTTTCGAGCAGACCAGGCGACAGAAGAGTTTCTCAAGTGGAAGAAACAGTTTGATTTTATTTTCATTTTCTTAAAGAATTCCACACTTTTCCATGAATGACATCTAGCCATTCCCTCTCTCGCATTATGGCACATCTCTGGGAACTTTTAAATATTTCTCATACAACAATAAATGATTTAATGATCTGAATTTCAAAGGAATAGAAGAAAAATATAAACCTCGGCATGCGTCAGCAATATAGAATGTTGCGTTTCGCTGGGGCTGAAATATTTTGACGATATTATTATTAACAATGAAAGTATGAAAATGAAAATAACGAGAAGTTGATCTACAGTGTAGATGAAAAGCGACCTCTACGAAGACGTCAGGGACGCCTTGCGGCGCATTCCAGAGCATGTTCGTGTACATGGCTTCTTGTATCTTCTGGAAGTTGCTGCTGAACTCGGTGGGCGGTACGTGTATGGTTCGCGCCAGTTTACTGGTCGTTTTCGAGATGCCGCCATGCAGAATCGGACTGAGCACCACCTGATTTGTTATACAACAGTTTCTACAACGTTACCGATGTTTTGTGGAAGTCCTTGATGTCTGGGCAATCAAAATGCTGCGCCAAAGTACTCAAAATGATATTATAATTTTCTTCAAAGGCACTAAATATATTGAATATATATGTATCAATGGCCGTACCACTTCATGGCCTGCTTCAACAAGCACATCGGCGACTCTGCCAATGAAGTTGGAGTGGCTGTGAGCCCAGATGAGATTGAACACTAGGAACTTGAGGCTGGCAGAGAGAAGCGGCAAGGAGAACAACACCAGGAACACGAGTGGGAATGATCTTCGCATCGCTGACCTGGAAGATAGAGAAAGAGAAGACAGATTGAAGGATTTTGCATATGTGAAGCATGCAGAAAGAAGAATCGAAAGTAAAATAGATAATGTGCCCCACTGTTCTTCATAAAATCAAGAGATCACGGAATGGTTGACTTGTAGTTTCAGTCTTTGAATCTTTAAGCGAATTCACCCGAGTTGTCAATCAGCTCCTTAAGACAGCCTATCTGTAAGCATCGAGCAGGGCGCAATACACTGCTGTACTAGGAAATTTTTGATTTTTAAAATTGATGAAAACTTGATCATTTGTACTATTCGACATGCTCTTTAAAATGGTGAAATCGTGATTTCGAAAAACAAATTTTCTTTCGACATATTAGCGATTTAATGTTAAAATTCCAATGTCTATAACTCAGTTATTTATTACGATTTTTGAAATCTCTTTTTTATGACTTATAGCTCTTTACATTATCTTTAAGAAAGATCATGGTGACGTTTCGTGAAAACAACTTTTAAGCAGCAAAAATCGTAAAAATAGATTTAAAAAGAGGGTTTTTCGGGTTTTTCAGACCCAGTCACCCACGCGGGGAAGGTAAGCTGTTCATAGAAAGAAAGCCCGTGAAATTTGCTACAATTACAGGTAAGTTTAAAAGAATTCTAGGAGGAAATATTTTTGGAATTTTCACTTAAGCAACTAAACTCATCCGTCAAACTACCGCGCAAGAGGTCCGGGTTCGATACCCGCTCGGGGCAAAGTTTTGCAGTGTTTTGGAAACTGGCAAAAAACATATTTTCAGTCGGAAACTAATGGCTGTTGATCTCATTCCTCCATAATTCTGCTCAATCTTTCATTTTTCATCCTGTTTTCACCAACTGAAAATTTCTTCATTGTGCAAAATGAAGTCTCTGCATACCACTCTCCCACTAGCTCTCTGCTTCTCTCCCTCTTCTCTATGATTCCATCTCTCCGCTTCCCTATCTCTCTGCTTCCCTCTCCCTGCTTCTTTATATATCTCTCTTTCTCTTTGCTTCTCAATCTCCCAGCTACCCTCTATCTTTGCATTTCTATCTATGCTTCCATCTCTCTCTGTTTCCCTCCCTCCCTCTCTCTCTATCTCTCTCTATCTGCTTCTCTCTACCTCCGTCTCTCAGACATACCGTGAAAATGAATTCAAAGTTGAATAAAGGGATGAATTAGTCTCTCTCGCACTTCCTTCACATAGTCTACTATCTCTCTCGAACTCTCCCTCTATCTCTCTCACTTGCAATCTCTCGATACCTTTCTCTTCCTACAAGTTTCTTGTGCTACATACATTTTTCGCTGTCTGCTGGTAGTTAAGAGTTGCGGTTCTCTTTCTTTTCTTCAGTTATTTTTCCATTTGACTGGGAGATCAGTCATGGTATTATGGGGGGGGGATGTTACGTGGCCGGGGAAGAGGAGCAGCCCCCTGGGGATGAGGCGGCTCCGAGCGATTGCCAGTCAGGGGGGTGGACACGGGGGCAGAAAAAGAGGCTAGCAAGCTTCCCCGGCTGCGGGTCTCCTATCCCCCTCTTTATATTCCCTGTACCTTCTTATCAACTAACAACAAGAATTATTAGTAGTACCTCATGGTCAGTGGTAGATCAGGTGTTACAACACAAGGTTAATTAAAAAGTTGGGCAAAGTTATGAAGCTATGAGATGAATAGCCATTAATTTCAGACCGAAAATATTTTTTGCCAGTTTCCAAAACATTTCAAAACATGAAATAGATAGAGCAGCAGAGAGATATTGAAACAGAGATAGGGAGCGATAGAGAGGGACAAGCAGAGAGAGAGAGAGAGACAGAGAGAGAGAGAGAAAGAGAGAGAAGCAGAGAATGAATGGGGAGTAGAGAGAGGTATGCATAGATTTCATTCTGCACTATGAAGAAATTTTCAGTTAGTGAAAACAGGATGAAAATGAAAGATTGAGCAGAATTATGGGGGAATGAGATCAACAGCCATCAATTTCCGACTGAAAATATGTTTTTTGACAGTTTCCAAAACACAGCAAAACTTTGCCCCGAGCGGGCATCGAACCCGGATGAGCTAGGCTATAAATCCCGAGCATATCTGTAGAACTGACATAGGAAGTATCAAATATATATCTTGCGCGGTAGTTTGAAGGTTGAGTTTAGTTGCTTAAGTGAAAATTCCAAAAATATGTCCTATTAGAATTCTTTTAAACTTACCTATAATTGTAGCAAATTTCACGGGCTTTCTTTCTATGAACAGCTTACCTTCCCCGCGTGGGTGACTGGGTCTGAAAAACCCGAAAAACCCTCTTTTTAAATCTATTTTTACGATTTTTGCTGCTTAAAAGTTGTTTTCACGAAACGTCACCACGACCTTTCTTAAAGATAATGTAAAGAGCTATAAGTCATAAAAAAGAGATTTCAAAAATCTTAATAAATAACTGAGTTATAGACATTGGAATTTTAACCTTAAATCACTAATATCTCGAAAGAAAATTTGTTTTTCGAAATCACGATTTCACCATTTTAAAGAGCATTTCGAATACTACAAATGATCAAGTTTTCATCTATTTTAAAAATCAAAAATTTCCTAGTACAGGGTGCAGATCGAGCCTTACAGACAGGCTGTCTTAAAGGAAGTATCCGACGAATCATTATACAGTAGCGCCAGAGAATCCGTTTGAATGCGCGCGCTCATAAAGTTGCCTGTCGCTCGGTCGAGAGAGCATGTGAAATAGGATGGCGGCTCTGCCCTACCGTAGCTAATTCTCTTCCCGCTATTTTTCACGTTACTATTGCTCAGAATGTAATGAAAGAAAATCTCTCAAACTTTCAGGATATATGTTTAAGACCAAGATGAACTTATCGATATAGAAAAAAACTTAAGAAAATTATTCCCCGGATACCTCCTTTAAATACGCTTGGCTCGATGGAGCCAGTGAGAAGTGCGCCTTGAATAGTGAGAGAGGTAGAGAAAGATAAGGAACGAGCAACGATTTCAACGCGAACTCTCTGCCGAAGCGTTGATTAGAGATATGTTATGGTGCACTCGTGTTCAACCGAAATGGCTCTTCTGAACCCAGACAACGACAGGCTGATAAGACTCGCTCCCGTTCTTCTCTTCGGAAGAGGAATCTGCTCCCTTCCTCCTCGCTATTGCATCACGCTAGAAACTAGCAGATTCACTGATTACACCGCTTGCATCTCTGCATTCTTCTACCTTCACACACATGAAACACTCATGCGCACTCAGCTGGTTTCAATCATTACGTTCTGACTTCATTTCAAAGTATGTATGTACTTACAAGTGGTCCGGCCAAAAACAAATCTGCGATTTTTATCGCTCTCTGTCGTTGCCGCTGTATACATATTTGATACTTCCTATGTCAGTTCTACAGATATGCTCGGGATTTATAGCCTAGCTCATCTCCTTCATTCTTTGCGTGTTTCCGGAAGAGTCTTGCAAGGTAAATATGTAAGTTTCGAGTCATATATGCAAAGGAAGAAGAGAGTGGCGAGAGAAAGAAAGACCGCATTCTTCTCTTGTCCTCCTTGTGGTTCTTTATTTTTAGCAGTAGCTATTTCAGCGAAAGAAGGAAAGTGAGACAAGTCAACGAAATGAATGAGGCGAAGGAGGGAAGAAGACATTGGCGAGAGCGCAAGGAAGAAGAGAAGAACTCGTGGGAGAGATATCCCCTCCAGCCTATTGACCTGTCACCGCCAATCAACCTAGGCGAGTCGTAAGGAAATGAAAAAGCGCCTGATTACATAATTTTCAAATACAGTTAAATTTAAAGAAGAGTAAAATTGGAATAATTTCTCAACTCCTTGCGTCATTGCGATCTGTGTAGTTTTACACGGAGTTCTCCTTCTCACTACACACATCACTTCTCAATTTTCTCTTGTAATAGTGATCAAAAGATGGGCTAAATCAGTTTCACCGCCCCCCTTTGTCCGAGTGTTTGCGTGGGAAAGTGTAGAGTTCATACATCTCTACTTCCATTTAGTCACACTTTGCATTAGATACATACATCTTTATGGTAATAAAGTCCGTGTATAATTGTATGGTAGCTAATGAATCAAAAGAACATCGGCAGTGGAACAGTAGAGAATAAGAACATAGGGGAAGAAGCATAAAATAAAATAAATGAAATAAACAGCCAGTATCAAATTTGACTCTTATTCTATGAAAAAATGAGAGGTTCGAGTAGGGAATGTGCGAGTGGAAAGTGGATGTCTCATTGAGTAAAGGCCTATTACATCAAAAATGCATACTTTTTTCCAGCATAATTACACTCTCTAATCTTCTCTTCATTTCTGTTTTGTTTTATGAAAGAGCTAAACACTGTCGATCGCAACTCGCTTGCAAGGAAGGAATCTTATAACCGGGACGAGAGGTGACTTGTACTGCTTTTCAATGTTCTTGGCTTGCTGAAAACCTGAGCAAAAGTTGACAAAATGATGAAATATAACGGGTTCACTTCACTGAGGAAGAAGATCTAACAAAAAAAGAGTATTGCAACAGAATGTAAAGTGCAATTGATAGTAATGAAGGCGGAATTCGACCTGCTGCACAGTCAATCATCGTCTATTTCATTTAAACAACAAAAAAAACGAGAAAAATAAGCCATAAAAAGGTAAGGAAGTTGATCAAAGAAGTTCGAATGCAATTTTGCCATGAATAAAACATGAAATGAATGCACAAAAAGCGACTATTCCCGTGCGGGACGCGTTTCGAAATGACCCTGGGCTTTAGCCATATTATAATATGAACTGAAAGAAGGAGGAGACTGGGACAATTTTGAACTTACATATTCTATTCAGTAAACATATTTTTAATTTAATTTTAATTTCTAAATCATTTCCTTATATTCTCAGTTCTATCATAGATCTAATTGTAAGATGCCGAGTGATGGCATAGCTTTTGGTAGAAGATGGAAGAGAAGGAAGATGAGAATGGAGACAGAGATTGAGAGAGAGGCGCCTTCTGAAGAAACACCGTCGAGGGTGTCGATGACGCGCGTCTGGCGGACGGTGGACAGCACGAGCTGATGACGAGTCACGCCATTCAGATCGAACTCACTCGAGAGACGAGTCAGAGAGGGCGAGCAGACCTGAGGTGATCTCTCTTTCTTTCTTATTCCTTCTCTCTCTCTCGCACCTTCTCACTTTCTCTGTTTCTTTCTTTCTCTGTTTCTCTCATTCTCTGATTCTCTCTTTCTCTGTTTCTCTCATTCTCTGATTCTCTCTTTATCTGTTTCTCTCATTCTCTGATTCTCTCTTTCTCTATTTCTCTCGTTCTCTCTCTTCCCTCCCCCCCCCACCTTCTCTGCATATCCATGCTGCCACTGAGTGCGTGTCTGGTTGAGCTGCTCGAGCATGCCGAACCACTCTACACGGAAGACGACATTCCCATCCTCGGAGGACTCCTCCAGCACGACGAGGCGGCATTGCATGCCCTGGGCAGAGGAATAGCTCTTTCTAGAACACCCTTTCTCTTCTCTCTCTCTCTGCCTCTCTCTCTCTCTCTCTCTCTTTCTCTCGGAGCCTTTTCCTCACCTCAGGCAGCAGTCTCTCGAGTGCAATCTGGAGCTGCCCGCCAATGTCTCGACTCGCATGCGCAGAGAGCAGCCCAGCGTCCTCGAGTTTCCGTCGTGGAAGGGACTGGCGGAGGAGAGAGATGTCGGATGGCGAGTAGCCAGCGAGGAGGTACACGCCTAGGAATGAGAGAGAGAGAGCGAGAGAGGGTATGTCAGTTAGACAAAAGTTGTAAAGAGAAGGAAACAATTTCCCAAATGAGAAGAAGAGAATTGATGAGAAAATGTGCAATAAAATAACATATCAATAGATCGGGTGGGAACCACATGGCTATATCAGAATATACCATTAAAATAAGAAAGAGAGAAAGAGAGAGATCTTTCTCTACCTGGCGGTAGCCTGAGCGGCTTTCTCGGCGAGTCGCAGACGAATCCTCCACTCTCGCACATGCACGCGCCTCGTCCGTGCACATAGATGCGCTCGCCGAATTCTTGAATACTTGTCATTTTCACTTTTCATATTCTCATTAAAAATACTGAATTAAATAATTAGAATTTTGTTAAATACGAATGCCAATACGAGCCTCTTTCAATAAATAAGTGAAGAAGAGTAATTGAGCTTGGAATAGAGTGAAAGAAGGGAGAGAGAGAGGGACAGAGATAAAGAGAGAGAGAGAGCGTGTGTATTAGAGAGAGAGAGAGAGAGAGAGATAGCCCACCCAATTGCGATGTGAGATTGGCGGTGCACTGCGTGTCCGGCAGACATGGCAGCTCTCCGCAGCGGAAGCGGCCCGCGTCCTCGCACTCGCACCACTCCGAGCAGCGGCCGGCCCAGTCACGCTTACGCTTAAATCATCCCATTTCAAAGAAAGTTATTGCTTTCGCGCTTTAGATGATACATAGGTATTTATGCACTATTTTAGAAATTAATGATATAAATAAAAAAATTTTGAATGTTCTCTCAATTGACCATTCTGCATGTTCTCTTCTCTACTAATTATTTTCTATTCTATGTAATAACTATGTATAAATGTCTACTTCCACCCCTCATTTGCTTGCCACTTTCCTTTTCTTGCAATTTCTTCGCGCTGCTCTCTTGCCCCTGTCCATTTTCGACGAGCGGCAGAAGCACACGGTAAATGGGCAAGCGAGGATGCGCACGATTAGCTTCGCTTTCTCGACTTTGATGTCCGCGAGAGAGCGGGAGGGAGACGCAGAGAAAGAGAGATAGAGAGAGATCGAGAGAAAAAGAGAGAGAAAGAGTAAGAAAGAGAGGGAGAGAGGGAGAGAGAAAGATAGAAGACAAGCCAGTTTTGAAGACGGCAGAAAGAAAACATCTAGGCGGCAGAAGCAGCAAAACAAGCCACGTCCACGTCCCCTTTCATTTCATTCGCTCCCTTTTCAGAACTGGTGCTTTTTCACCTCTGCTTTTACTGTGTCTTTCTCTCTCTCTCTCTCTCTCTCTCTCTCTCTCTTTTCTTCCATCAGCTGGCTTCCTCTCTCTCTCTCTCTCTCTCTCTCTCTCTCTCTCTCTCTTATTGTTTGCTGGCAAATTCGTGTGGCGACCGCACAATAAGGAGCGTGGGTTGCTGTGTGGTGGAATAGAAGAACAGGGTGACAGGAATGCGAACCCGAAAGAAGGTGCCAATGGAGAAGAGAAGGCCGCGGCCGACGGGATCACGAAGGTCGCAGCCGTCTGCAAAAAGGAGATATGTTCAGTAGAATTGTTAGCACAGCAAAAGCAAATGCTGCTTCATTTTTGTAAAAAAAAAAAGAACAAAAATGTACATTTCTGTTTTGCCAAGAACACTATTGAGTGGCCGAGTTATCTCATTCACTCCCTCTCCTACTCCTTCTCTCTCTCTCTCATTCTCTCTCCTCTTTCTCTCTCTCTCTCATTCACTCTCCTCCCTCTCTCTCTCATCCTCTCTCCTCCTCTTTCTCTCTCTATCTCTCCCTACCTGGCGACGACGTGAAGGTCTGAGTGCTGGCCGATGAGATGGTGGACGTGCTGATGTGCTCGGGAAGGGGCGGTGGCGGCGGGAGGGCGGCGCCCGAAATGACAGAGGACGGCCGCGAGGGGCTGCCGCGATTCTTCTGAACAATTACAACTTCAAGATTTCGAAAAAAGATCAACGAATCTAAGAAAAAAGAAGAAAAGATCATTCGCTGGAAATAACGCGACTAATTTATGTTTCTGGTTTCGCAGACACGCAAATTGCTTCGATAACAGAATAAAAGCTCTGCAGAGACAGTAGTGATTAAACTAGTTTACATCAAATTGCATTGCAGTTTCGCAGCGCATTTGACGTATAGAATTTTTTTTTACTGACACAATGCTGTCTATGTAATTTAGCTTCAAACAGAAAAAAAAGTTCCATATTTTTTCTTGGGTCTGCTCGTTGACTACCTCACTTTATCTCATCACCTTTTTCATCACTTGCAATCAATCTTTCACTGTCGGCCTCTCCCTCTCTCTCTTAAATCCTTACTCTATTCCACTCTCTCTCTCCCTCTTTGTATCTCCATTTCTCTTCCCTCTTTCTCTCAATTACCTTGTCTGAGTCGATGTCTACTTCCTGTGATTCTTCGTCTTCTCCATCGCCCTCTGCAATGCTCCGTGCGTACTCCCGGCGCGCTTCCTCTGCAACGGTGAAGACAATTTGGATGAGAGGGACAGAGAGAGAGAGAGAGAGGGAGAGAGAGAGAGAGAGAGGGAGAGAGAGAGATATAGAGAGAGAACGGGAGGGAAAAACAGGGAGAGACTGCGTGAGAGAGAGAGAGAGATAGAGACGGAGAGCATAATGAACGAGAGATAAAAGGAGACAGAGACTGAGAAAGGAATGATTGCAGCGAGACCACCTCTGGCCGCATCTAAAAAAAGATGGAACAGGCACATGAGCTGCTTCGCCTAATCGCTCCGGAATTGTGGTGTGGCCGGAAATTGGCATAGAGAGAGAGATAGAGAGAGAGAGAGAAAGAGAGAGAGAGAGAGAGAGAGAGAGAGAGAGAAAGAGAAGGGAAGGAAATGGTAGAGAGAAGAACGGAGCTAGTGGAAAGGAGTAAGCGAATGCTGAGCAGACGAAGTTCGCATTCGACATGAAAGAAAAATTAAAAATAGAAGACAAAAAGATAAAATTAATAAATTGATAATAAAAATGATGAAAGGTATGTGCGTGAGACGAACATAGTAGATATGGAGCCTCAGAATGAATAAGAGTGGTTCAAAAAATAAGCAGCATGTATGTATATGTACGTTAGAAATGTGTAGTAGCACTGGGTAAGAAGGAGTGCAGATGAGAAATCAAATATGTAATAAAGAGACAAATAAAGAAGAGAAGAGGCTGACCAAGACACGGATGATAAGGCAGGAGCGTCTGCTTGATGAGGAGACAGCTCTCCGTCTCGGTCGGGCACTCGCACTCCGCGTCGAGAAGAGAGCCGCGTGCCGCGAGCAACGCGGCAACGCACGCGCCGCCCGCCTCGCACACGCCGTTCGTGACCGGGCAGATCGTGCCCAGCGTCGTCATCAGGCCGCTGGACAGAGGCAACTTATTATTAGGACCAGCATTATTATTATTATTATTATCTTATTATGTTTTACAATATTATGTTTTTTTTAAATGTATGTATGTCTGCGTCTCCGCAGAGCCACATAAAATTTGTCCCAAGTCTATTCATTTAGCCTCTATGAAACATGCGGAGCATTCGCTTCCCTCTCACTTTCCAGACTCTCTTTCGCGATTCTTCGACAGCACGCCTCCTTCCGCTTCAATAACTTTTTGCGAATCCCCTTTATTTCGCTAGCTCCCTCTCTCTCTCTCTCTCTCTCTCTCTCTCTCTCCTCTCTATAACCTCTCTTATCCCCTCTTTTTCCAACTAACATTCATCTTTCCCTTTCTCTTTCTAGCTCTCGTTCTTTACACCATCTCTCATTCTCTCTCTCTCCCTCTCTCTTTCTCTCTTTCTCTTTCTCTCTCTCTCTCTTTCTCTCTTTCTCTCTCTCTCTCTCTCTTACCTGCACTGTTGCTGCTCATTGCAATCTGACTCCACCACCCCGCACTGCTTGCTGTCGCCGGTGGCATAGATGCACGAAGGGTAGAGAAGATCCTGAAATACCATTCAGCTCAATCTCTGTTTCTCTCTCTCTGAGACGCAGAAAGGGAGATCCAGACGTGCATTCCACTGTTGATCTCGCAAGAGTTTGTCCAAGGAATAGCACAGTCTCAACTTTGAACTAATGAGCGTTCCTTTTCCTCAAAATACTCTCTCCCCTCTCTATTTCTTCGAATCTCTTCTCCAAAGAACAGCGAGACGATGTAGATTCACTCGGCACTTCCGGTTCATTCTCCTTTTAATTCTCTCACCAATATTTTTCTCCTCTCCCTCTGTCTTTTTTCAGTTCTCCTTCTCTCTCTCCCATATCACCTCGTCTGTTTCTCTGTCTCTATCTCTCTCTATGTAGTTCACTCTTTCATTACCCTGTTCTTCTTCTTTTATTCCTCTTCTTCATCTTCCCCAAGGGAGACTCGGAAAGGCAGCTGTGAAAGAAAGCGTCGTGTGGCTTGCACACAATGAAGGAAGAGTGCGCCACTTCGAGCTGCCACTCTCTCTCTCTCGCTCTCTCTCTCTATCTCGCTCTCTCTCTCTCACTCTCTCTCGCTCTCTCTCTCTCTCTCTCTTCCTCTCTCCCCTTTTTTCTTTCTCTCTTATTTCTTCCTTCTTTTAGAACCATTTTTCGTTTATTTCTCATTTCGCTGTCCGTCTTCTTCGTCTCCAACGCATGCTTTTTTATGTATGTTCCTTTCTTGAAGTTATCTTTGTTATCTTTCCCTTCTCCCATTCCGCCTCTTTCTCATCCCTTCTCCTTTCTCTTGTTCTCTGTATCTTCTCTCTCTCACACACTATCTCTCTCTATCTTCCTTTTTCTTCTCTCTCTCTCACTATCTCTCTCTTTCCACCTTATCCTCTCTCTCTACCTTTTCACTAGCACACGTCGAGTCGTGCACGCTCTCATGATAACGAAGTCAGGGGCAAAAGTTGACAGGCTGACTTCGAAAGGGAGAGTGGGCTGTTGGAAGGCCGCCCCAGGTACGGGAAAGGGCTGAATAGCTTAGTGGATAGAGGAAGAGATAGAGGGAGCAAGAGAGAAGGAGAGAGTGAGGGAGAGGTAGAAATTGAGAGAGAGGGAGAAATTGAGAGAGAGAGAATGAGGGAGAGGGAGAGAAAGAGGGGAAGAGAGTGAGAGAGACGGAGAGCAGAAATTACAGACATTTATGATATTGCAAAGACGCAAATGTCGAAAGGCAAGCAGTGAAGTCGATGAATTTGTAATGTGGACAGATTTATGCTTAATAATATCCTTGGGGTTTTTGAAAGACTGGCAGTCCTGAGGACCCGTACATACACATGTATTCTAATATGTTATTGGAAAGTGTTGTCATTCTGTTTCTGTTTTTTTTTCGTGTCTTTGTGACAGCGACGCGATTTCGCTCTCTGAATCGAACAAGAGCGCCCTATTAAGCGTGAGTGGAGAGAAGAGAAAGAGCCGAGAAGGCGGCTGGGATAAACCAATTGTACTCACTCGTAACCGTGGTGAAGCTGAGAGAGAGAGGGGGGAGGGAGAGAGAGAGGGAGGGGGGGAGAGCGAGAGAGAAAGGAGAGAGGGGGGGAGGGAGAGAGAGAGGAAGAGAGAGAGAGGGGGAGAGAGAGAACGAGAGGCGACATGAAGTGTCAGAGAAAGCTGAGAAAATGCTATTAAAAGAAGAGGGAGAGGGGGCGTAAAGTGTCTGGACACTAAAGTTCAGGAGAAAAAGAATGACAGAAAAAAGAACGAAAAGAATTGCTAAAGGGGCTCGCGCCAGTTCACGCTTTCTCCAATGGCAGGAAGAGAGAGAGAGAAACAGAGAGAGAGAGAGAGAGAGAGACATGATAGAGAGAAAGCGAAAAAGAGAGAAAGAGAGAAAGAGAGAAAGAGAGAAAGAGAGAAAGAGAGAATGAGAGAAAAGAGAATTAGAGAAAGTAGACTCTCGAAAAGTGGAATCCTCACTTTCTTTCTTTATCTCTCTGCTTATCTCTGACTCGCCCTCTCTCTCCTTCTTCTTCACATGTGGTGGCGCTTCTTCTTCTTCTTCCGCGCGAGATGAAAATACCCCTCATTCCTGGCTGTGTGCTTTTGGCCTTTTCCTTCCGTCTTTCTCCTTATCTTCGTCCCGCTTTCTCTGTTTCCATCCCTGCCCTCTCTTTCTCTAACGCTCTCTCTCTCTTTCTCACTCTCTCTCGTCATTCCTACCTCGCTCTCTTACTGTCTATCTCCTTCTCTCTTATCTAGCTACTTTTTGTCTCACTCCAGGAACTAACCAAAGTAGCAGGAAGGAGCCCAAGTGGTTCCTCCGCCAATAGATCATAACCCTCTTCCCTTCCTCATCATAATCCTACACAACTTCGCGCAGCGCTCCTTTCTTTCCTTCCAGATGTCAGCTGCCCCCCTTCCTAGAAGTGAACACCGTTCTCTCTCTCTCTATTTCCCTCTATTTCTCTCTCTTTTTTCTTCTCTCTCCCTTTCTCTCTCTCTCTCTCTCTCTATTTCTCTCCCAATATTTTTCTCTCTCTCCTATTCATCAATTTCTCGAAACTCATTCCAATCTAAAAACTAATCCAATGGACTTTCATGGTTTGAACCCTACAGCAAGAGTCATAGCACAATATGAAGGCGAGTGGCAGCTACATATGTACATATATGTACATAAAAATAGTACATGCGTATTTAAAAGCTACTCTTTATCCTTAGCCATTTCAAGGACAGACTTTGATTGAGCCAATCGCTTGCGTTCTCTTTCTCAATATTAGAGAAATCCTCCTCCGACTTTCCTTCATCCACTTTTTTGTTACTTCAACAACATCTGCCAGCACCTCTTCTACGTCCGAAATTTTTTCTCTTTCGCTTCCTCCTCTATCCTACTCACTGTCTGCTTCCGTCTCTCTGTCTAAGTTTCTCTCTCTCTCTTTCTCTGCCTACCTTTCCCTCGCAAGTCCTTTCCTCGTCGTGGCATGAGCATAAAGATAGAGCTTCAACGAGAGGCCGATCGACGTACTTGATGAAGTTGCGGAGTGCCTAAATTTAAAAATATGTATATTGATAAACTTAAAAGGAGAAAGAAAGAAGAGAAATAGTGTTAGGGATAAAGGGATGAGTGGAGAGATTATAGAAAGCTATGTATGTATGTCTGTACTATTATTGCTACAATTCGCGTTCCTGGAAGTACATTTTAGAGGGAAATGCATCTGAAATCAAATTCAACCGTAAATATGAATTGCAAGTTGAAAATAAATGTATGAATGAATGCATTGTTAATGTTAAAAAAGAGAGTTTAACGAACATCGGCGCATTTCTCGCGGACGCACGCGCGCTTGCCGTCGCCTCTGCAGCGGACGGTCAGCTCGGCCAGCTGGAAGCGGCACGCGTCGTCCGCCTCGCAGCGACGCGCCGCATCCGGACACGAACCGCGCCGTGCCGCGTCTGCCGCTTCTGGAAGAGAGAGATAGATCAGAGAAAGAGTGTGTGAAATAGAGAGGGAGAGAGAAAGGGAGATCCAGACGTGCATTCCAACTGTTGATCTCGCAAGAGTTTGTCCAAGGAATAGCACAGTCTCAACTTTGAACTAATGAGCGTTCCTTTTCCTCAAAATACTCAACTTGTCTGAGCAACGACAGTCGCACACAGAGTAGAGAAGAAAGATGGAGAAGAGCACTTATTGCTAAATAAATAAAGTAACAGGAAGAACTGCCTGACAAAACATCATAGAGAGGAAGGGACTGAGAGATTTCGATAGAGATCAGAAGACGAAGAAGACGAGAGAAGTTGGGAAGCAGCACGAAGAAGTGGCGACTATTCTATTAAGCATATAATTTTCTCTCTTCTGAATTAATGCCTGCTCGCAGAAGGAAGAAGAAGAAGAAAAAAAACATCGCACTATAAACTGAACAAAGAGGCGATGCAATGGGAGCTAAGAATAGTGAACAATACGAATTGCTCATTCCATTCGAATGGTTTTTTTTTTGCATTTTCCAGCATTGTTTAAGTTTAGGCGTCTACGTTAAACCGCAACGTACACAGCAGTTATATAAACGCGAGAATATTTTCATCAATGCGTGGCTTCTCGTAGCATTGCCCTAGCGATAAAAGTTTTTTTTAAGATGAATAATAATTATAGAGACATAGACACATCAATAGTATATTGAAAAGGAATTGGAAATTACTGAAAATTCGCCGCCTATATTTATGTGTAGGCCATGATTACGCTCTTTTCGCCACTCTAAATAATAGCATCCTCGCCGCACTGAAGTTTAGCCACCAACGCACCACCAAGAAGGAGAAGAAGTAGTGCGGAAAGTAGCAGATTCAGCAGCAGCGAGAGAGAAGCAGGAAATGGAGCCGCTTTCGGCGTCGGAATCGAAATCGGTGCCGACACTTTCGACGTCGGAGTCGGTGGCGGACTCGGTGGCTGACGCTCGACGCGCATAGCACCGCATGCCAGGCGGAAGATGCGCCCCTCTTGGCTAGCCGCCAGCAAGCTCGGCTACACTCACTGGTGAGAGCGAATGACGGAGGGAGGAGAGAGAGGAAGAGGAGAGAGAGAGACAGCTACAGAAAGAGAGAAAGAGAGCGAGAGAAAGAGAGCGAGAGAAAGTGTCGGAAGTCCTCTCTTTCTTGCTCGCTCTCTGTCTCTCTCTCTCTGCCTCTCAATGTCATTCTCTTTCTCGCTCTCTGCGCAACTGCAGCAAGCCACGCCCACAAATGTACGCGCGAGCACCGCCCACCCCTGAGGAACATGCGGAAGCTCTGCATTGCCACACTCCCCAAGGAGTCTCTCTTTCTTCCAAATATCTCTTTTTTACCCTGTCTATTCCATGGTTGCTAATTTTCAGTTAAAAGACACAGTTCCGTTCTCTCTCTCTCTCTCTCTTTGTCTCTCTCTTTCTTTGTCTCTCTCTCTCTTTGTCTCTCTCTCTGTCTTTGTCTCTCTCTCGCCCTTTGTCTCTCTCTCGCCCTTTTTCTCTCTCTCTATCTCACCAAGTGTAATGGTCTCTCCGGTGGTCTTCGGTGCTTCGGTGGTTGTCGTGGTGGAAGAGGTGGCCGATGTCGTTGTTGTACTCGGCTTTGACTTGCGTCGTGAAGAAGACTGAAAGAGAAGAAATGGACACGGAAAGGAAGATAAGAGAAAGTGTTAAAAATAAAAAGGAATTCCATAAATTGAGTGCATAAATATGTACATATATTTAGAAAAAGAATCGATGGAATATGGCTCGAAATTATAGGATACCCATAATAGTTTTTTTTAATATGAATTGATTGGTGGTCTCTAAAAATCTTTGGCTCTCTCTCTCTCTCTCTCTCTTTCTTTCTCCCAAATTCTCCGTTCTTCTTTCACCCTTCCCGAACCGGTCGACTCCGCGATGACGTCGTGATTCGATTCGTGGAGACCGCCTGGTTGCGTCGTGAAGCGGCTGAAGAAGCGTCGATTCTGATCGACGCCGGCTTCATCTGCAAATTCAAAATTTTTTTTATTTTCCCGTCCTTCGTGCTCTTTGCGCTTTTCTTTTTAACTCCTTTCTTTCACTTATTTTCACTATTTCTCTTTAACTCCCCTCACCACAACCACATAAAAAATACATCGTCCCTTGACTTACCACACCATCAGTATATCACTTCTTGCTCTTCCGCGCCCTTTCGTTTTGGTCTCTCGCTTTCCCATATCGGGAAAGCTATAAAAATTTAGTTATTTAATTCATAAGGATAAAAGTTTGCTTGCACTTTCTGTGCTCTCTCTCTCTCTCCATCTCTCTCTCTCTTCTTTCTCCCTCTGCTTTCTCTCTTATTTTCTTCTCCTTTCTCTCTCTCTACATAATTTTCTCTATTCTTTCTCTCCGCTCTTCACTATCTACTTCTTCACTCTCTGCTTCTCAATCCGTCACCAGTTCAACTGTCACCTGCCCATTTATCGTCTCATTTATGTCTTCCTACTCTTCTCACACCTTCTCACTCTCGCTTACTCATCGCTCTTTTCTCTTTCTCTTACTCACTTATTTCTCTTCTTCTCTATTCTATTAACTATCTTTCTCTCTGTCTTTCCCATACTATTCTTCTCTCTCTCTCCTCGATTATCTCGCATGGCAGGTGCATGGAACTTTCAGCCATGGATACCGCTCACATTCCCATAGGATGTCTTTCAGCACCCTCTTCAGGCAATTCCTTGTCTTTCTGCAATCTTTAGCCTCTTTCTCCCTTTCTCTTTCTCTGCCCACTTTCTCATCTTTCCCTTCACAGGTTTCCACACTGTTCTAGGTACCTTTCATATCTCTCATTTCTTCATATTATGGCCTTCTCTCTATCTCACTCCTTCTCATCCGCCCCACCTCATCTCTCGTTGTCCTTTTCTCTCTCGCTCTTTCTCTCCCTCTGTCTCATACACAATTCACCACTGCGTCTCGAACATGCCGAAACGTGCCCTGAGGGGCTATTATGTTGCCATCGGAAGAAGACGGCCGGAGAGAGGAAAGGGGGTCGTTGAATGAATTGAGTGGGGAGGGAAGAGTGGAGGGAGAGAGTGGGATAGCGGGAGAATGTAGAGATAGAGATCAAGAGGGAGAGGGAGAGAGAAAGAGAGAGAGAGAGAGAGAGAGAGAGAGAGAGGAGAGAGCCTTAAAGGTTGAGAGAGATGAAGAATGGGCACGAAAACATCCAAGACACACTTTACGAGCACGTGGGCGCTCTCTTGCGGAGAAAGGTACTGAGTAAGATGAGGATAAGTGCACACAAAGAATGCGAATAGACAGAGAAAGCCATATATCATACTCTGGCTTGCTTTATTTACGTCTGGACGCAAGGCTATTATAGACTCTAGGGTGAGATGTACGCAGTAACCTTGGTTGTTGTGTGCTCGTGGCCTCCTTCGATTACGCTCGCAGACGTGGGTTCTACGGGGGTCGACGTCGTGGAGGCATCAGAGGAGGTCGTTGCATCTGCTGATGAAGGCAGACTCTTCGAGGAGTGCACGAGGGCGATTTGCTTCCGCTTTGCTGCTGCTGCTTCTTCTTCTGCCCCTTCTTCTCCATCGTCGTCGACCGTTTTAACTGCCGGCTCCTCGAAAGGACGCCGCCGTCCATATCCACGACCTCGCTCCTTCAGCTGCTCCGACTCTTTTAGCGGCGCACGCGACGGCTGAGTCGTCGTGATGTCGCTGTCTTCTCCTCTCCGCTCCTCCTCCCGCCATCTTGATGGTGTTGGCGGTGGTGCCGAAGTTGTCGTTGTCGTGGAGGTTGTAGAAGTGGTGGTAGTGGTTGAGGTGGTGGTCGGCGGCGTTTTCTGGCTGGTCCAAGATCGATCGTCGATGGTCGTTGTCTGATGAGTTGTCGTCCTTGGTCTCTCCTCGACAGGGGGCCGATTGTTGCCCCGTCGATGATCCGTCTGTCGCTGGCCTGTCTCTGCTGTCTCTTCGACCGGTCGCTGAGTGGTGGTCCGTAACTCCTCTTCTGGCCTCATCGTCGTCGTCTGCGTCCTCTCCTGCTCCTGCTTCCTCCGTCTCTCTGTCTGCCTCTGCTCGTGCAGCCGAAGCAGCCGCTCGTACTCATCTCGACTCACGTGCCCCTGCCGAATCCGTCCAGAGTCGGGTCTTCCTGGCGTCGGCCCAGGCCGGCTGGTGCTCGTCTGTCTGCCTCCTCTGGCATCTTGTGACGCATTCTCAGAGACAGAAACTAACCTTTGATGGTGCTCCTGAACGTCTTGCCCTCCTCGCTCGTCTTGTGAAACTCTCTGATGTGTTTGTTGTAGCTCGAGACCCGGTCTTGCTGATTGCTGCTGCCCTGCGCCTGTCCTTTGGCGGTCTCGAGAATCTGCTGGCTTGTCAGGGTTGCTGGATTGCCCTCCGTAGGCGGAGCCATGAGTGCGTTCAGACGCTCCTCTCGGCCTCTCTTGCCTGTGCTGCCCGTGCCGAATTGCGTGCTGCTCGTGCTCCCTCTGCTGCTGCTGCAGGTCGTAGTGATGCCGCCGAGCCGCTTCGGCCGTCCACGGCTGCGGCGTCGTCGTTGTAAAGGGCGCAAACGTCGGGAGCTGATAGTTTGGCATGGCCGACGACGGCGAGACGTACAGCGGAGAAGACGGCCTACGGCCGGATTGGCCGATCAGGTCTAGAAAACATATTAAACAATAAATAAAAAAATAACAAGATAAAACTTTTTTTTTTAATAATAAAAAATAAAAATAAATAAATAAATATAAACATACAGATGCACTTGTTGAAGTTGGTGTGTAGACGGATCCAGTGGCAGTCCGAGCTGTTCGAACGACAAGCACAGCGGCCGAGGCCCGTCCAGAGGAGGCCCTCGAACGACTGCCAGCACGTTTCCCTGCAGGCAACAGAGGACGTACTCGTCTTAACACAATCATTCTCTATTTATACAGTTAACAAATCATTATGATTTGGCAACATTTCGAAGGACAATATTACAACAGCTATAATGTAGTCTTACTTTATAAGAAAAAAAGGAAATTTAAATTGCACTTTTTTTTAATTCATTGATCACTTACTTAGTTTGCTTCATTCTCTCTTTTTTTCTGTTTTCCCTCACTCTCCAACCTGTGCTGCATGAGACAAGTGTTGTTGGCGTCAACGTCGCAGTTGTGGCGGAAGAGACGCCAGAGATGGCCGCAGCTCACGTGGCGGAGGCAGATGTCGTAGAGGGCCACGTCACACTCTTGTGTCTCGATAAGAGAGTGCGTCGAGACAGAGAGGTCTGCAGTGGAAGAGATATGAGAGAGAGAGAGAAAGAGTTGAAAAGGAGAAGAAAGAGTGAGAGAAAGAAGAGGGAGAAAGGTAAAGAGAGAGAGAGAGAGCGAGAGAAAGAGCAGAGGGCAAGGGACAGAGAGGAGAGAGAGAGAGAGAAGGGGTGGGAGAGATAAATAATGACTTGCTATGTACGTTGAAACTACGATTTATATATACTAAATATGTATTTAAAAGTGATAGAATGTCAAACCATGAGAGAGCTCGCTCTTCCATCTTTCAATGTCTGCACTCTCCGGCGAGCGAGTTGTCCGTCGTCGACTTGTGGACGGCACCGTCACGGACAGCACGGAATGCAAGTCGGCTACCGTATCAACATCTTTTCGCGCCACCGTAACCGAATGATTCGTTCCGAAAGCCACGAGAGTCAACTCGCACGGATGGGAGTAGACAAGGCGACGGAAGAGACGGCAGTGACGGGTGGAGCCTGGTTAGGGTGGAGAGGGCGATAGAAAGGGACATCGAGAGAGAGAGAGAGTGAGAGAGAGAGAAAGAGAGAAAGGGAGACAGCGAGGAGAAAGTGACCGAGAGATAGGGAGAAGGAAAAGAACAGGAAGCATACCGAAGAGCTCTGAGCAGTCGCACGAGTTACCGCTGCCGAAGAAGTCGCGCAGCTCGCGAACCACGTGTACGCAGTCGGACGGGGAGGGGGATGCGCATTCTGGAAGATGGAGAGGGAGGCAGGTTGGGAGAGATAGTGAAAGGTAGAGAGAGGGAGAGAGAAACAGTGAGAGGTTGAGAGAGAGAGGGAGAGAGAGACAGCGAGAGGTAAAAAAAACTGAGAATGCGAGTTCAAGAGAAAGAGAAGGGGGGGGGGCAAATGATGATAATATAGCCAACAAAAATGCAAAATAATAATTCAAGAAGAAAATAACAGATCGGAAATGCGAACATCGCTCTTACCTCTCGCAGACGCGCCACAGATCTCGGTGAAGCGCTCGAAGCGCTGGCGGCAAGCCGGGTCACGGATGCAGCGAGAGCGGTGGGCGAGGCAGTTCGTGGCGAGACGCGGAAGGGGCGCGAGTGGAGCGGAAGGGGACGCGGAGATAGATGCGGTTGCTGCGGCCGGGGTCAGGACGATGAGGAAGAGTGGAAGTGCAATGGAGAAAGAAGGCCGCCGATGCGGCATCTTTCTACTTGATGGCACAGTTCTAGAAAAGAGAGAGGGAGAGAGAGAGAGATAGGGAGAACGAGAAAGACTGGAGGTAGAAGAGAGAGATAGAGAGAGATAGAGGGAGGGAGGCATAGAAGGAGGGAGAAAACAAAGACGGTAAAAAGACAAGGCTGAACACAGTAATAAGAAACACGAGCAGAATGGGGTGAAGTGAAAAATGGTTTACAACCTATGGTTAAAATTTCAAGTGATACCTGAAGAAATTTATTCACAACGAAAATTCCAAGGAAACGTGAGTAGAATCAAGCAAGCGAATACTATGTGTAGGAGAGAGAACAGCAGAAGAGAGAGGGAGTTAGAGAGAGGGAAGAGAGCAGTGTAGAGAGAGAGGGGAGAGAGTGAACTAGAGAGCGAGAGAAAACGAGAGGTTGAGCTGAAGAAATTGAACCACAAGAGAGGAATGCCACAAGGCGCTTGGGCGATGATTAGAGAGGAGGTGAGGAAGAGTAGCAATTTCGGATGAGTTTCCGTTCCTTCTACCTATGCTTTCAACCTCTATCATTCTCTCTCTCTCTTTCTCTCTTCTCTCGCTCTCTCTCTCTCTTTCTCTCGCGCTCTCTCTCTCTCTCTCTCTCTTTCTCTCTCCTTCTCCCTCTCGCTGCCATCTCGTGCTGTTACACCGAGCCGGGGGGGGGGGGGGGAGGGGGCAAGTGCTGGATGGAAGTGGTTGCGTTTTGACTGACGGTGAGTTGTTCTACCGAGGAAGTGCCTGGCCTCTTCTGTTTGGCGTGCCCCCTGGCTGCCTTCTCATCTTCCGGCCCTTCCGCGAGATGCGAAGAGACGGTGTCTCCTTGCGCCCATCAAAAGGGGCCGTTCAGCGCCCCTTTAATGGCGCTTCACACGTCAACGTCAAGGTGCTTTAGTGGACAGGCACTGACAACTCCTTCCCATCTGAATTAGGTTCTCGACCCACCTCCAACTCTTTTCCTCTCTAGAAAGCTCAACCTTGACAGGCAATCAAACCAGCCCCAAATTCCGCGTCATCTGCCCTCTCCGGCCCCGACACCTTGACTCCAGACTACCCCCGGCATTCCCTGGAATACAATGGCTTTTTCGGAGGCTCATGAATTCTTCAAGAGAATCCCTTAGAACATACACAGAAATGCAGAAGAAGGATGGAGAGATGTTGAGATGATGTCAAATTGGGGAAGTACATGTCATGATATGACGTCCTTAAGATCAATCGGTTAAGCTCTCTGTCATTCTCGCCCGTTGAGTCTACAGGGTAATATGCTCGGACACCCACACACAGTCGCCACTATATGCTTGGGCTCGCGCGTTGTCAAAGATTACATAATATTCTATGCATATGTACTTGCTGTTGCAAGTGGAAAGGAAAAGCACGAGAGCTGAGTATGTTAAATGAGTTGAGAGGATATTTTCGATAAAGGATTCATTGTCAGGCGTCATGCATGCATATTTATGTTCTTGAAAAAGAAGTCAGTGTTAGGAATGAATCAGAAGGTGTTCAAACTGTTGTCCTCATCACCCACCATCTCTGCCCTCTCATCCTCTTGATTACTGTAATATATAAGTACAATGCACTCCCCTCTTCGTTCTAGTTTATAGAATACGGCTTGTTCACCTCTCGTTGTTCTGAGTGATTTATCGATTTTTGTTTCTGAAACAGTCGAGTGTGCAAAGCATAGCTGCACAATGTAGATGATACTCAAAAACGACAGATTCGGAATACTGGGCATGTCTTTAAAAGCTCATCGAACTATTTAAAAGCGTTAACCCGAAAAAAAGAAACCAGAAACCATTGGGAACAAAAGTACCCTCCAGAGCCCCAAAATTGAGCCCCTGAAAGTTATAAGCGACTGACCGATACCGTTGCTCAACCCAGCTAGCTGTCTTCTCATACGTTGAAGTTCTTAAATAATGACATGTAACTTCTTCATTCAGCTTCAATCAAACGATAATAAAATTATTTTATTTAAATTTAACAGAAAGACAGAGGGAACACATATCTTCAATTCGCCACAAGTATACTTATTTAAGACTTACGTTGATTCGAATCAGGGAACGCAGATTCGAAGAGTGCAACTCCAGGAGGAATGACTGCCGACATTCGATTGAAGAATTGGATCAATTCGGAGACTTCCGCCATCCATTCAAGCTGGCGATCCTCCTACAATGATATTGTAAAATATATTTACGCGGGATTGCAGGGTTAGCTCACTCCGATTAGACTATGGCTCGGTTTAATTGGGCGGATGAGCTTTTGTTATGAGACCTCACTGGCCAAAGAAATAGCAATGTTCAAAGGTGCATGCGCTGTCAAAAACTACACAATATATGTGAAAATCACAGAAACCGATTTTAAAGTTTTCGAGAACCTGAGAAGAATGGCTCTAAAAAGTACTTCAAGCATGCTTTTTTCACCGGGCTCCCACGGATCAACAAAAAACCCAATCGATCTGAACTCCAGGAATCACATTCATTTTTGACTCGAAAAAAAGTCACAAAGAGTCAGAGTAGGCCGAAACCCGAAATCCTAGTTACTTTCGACCCAACCTGGCCGACGGAGAGGGCCTCAATTTTTGAAACCCATATATTCCGGTCGCCTGGAGGATAATCAACAAATGCTGATAATATAGAAGTTATAAAGAAGTTCGTCTTCTGCCTCTATTTTGGCACATCCACTATGTACATAAAATCGACTGTAGTTTGTTGACGGATATTGCGCGAGAGGTGCTCTGGGCAAGGGTATGTAGCGAACGGGCTGATATTATCAGCATTTGTTGATTATCCTCCAGGCGACCGGAATATATGGGTTTCAAAAATTGAGGCCCTCTCCGTCGGCCAGGTTGGGTCGAAAGTAACTAGGATTTCGGGTTTCGGCCTACTCTGACTCTTTGTGACTTTTTTTCGAGTCAAAAATGAATGTGATTCCTGGAGTTCAGATCGATTGGGTTTTTTGTTGATCCGTGGGAGCCCGGTGAAAAAAGCATGCTTGAAGTACTTTTTAGAGCCATTCTTCTCAGGTTCTCGAAAACTTTAAAATCGGTTTCTGTGATTTTCACATATATTGTGTAGTTTTTGACAGCGCATGCACCTTTGAACATTGCTATTTCTTTGGCCAGTGAGGTCTCATAACAAAAGCTCATCCGCCCAATTAAACCGAGCCATAGTCTAATCGGAGTGAGCTAACCCTGCAATCCCGCGTAAATATATTTTACAATATCATTGTAGGAGGATCGCCAGCTTGAATGGATGGCGGAAGTCTCCGAATTGATCCAATTCTTCAATCGAATGTCGGCAGTCATTCCTCCTGGAGTTGCACTCTTCGAATCTGCGTTCCCTGATTCGAATCAACGTAAGTCTTAAATAAGTATACTTGTGGCGAATTGAAGATATGTGTTCCCTCTGTCTTTCTGTTAAATTTAAATAAAATAATTTTATTATCGTTTGATTGAAGCTGAATGAAGAAGTTACATGTCATTATTTAAGAACTTCAACGTATGAGAAGACAGCTAGCTGGGTTGAGCAACGGTATCGGTCAGTCGCTTATAACTTTCAGGGGCTCAATTTTGGGGCTCTGGAGGGTACTTTTGTTCCCAATGGTTTCTGGTTTCTTTTTTTCGGGTTAACAGTGTTCGTGCATCGTAGATGAGAAACTTTTTTTAAGTAAAAAAATATGTATATATCCCAGAGAGCGTGCCGACAATCGATTGCCATTGCTGCTTGGGGACGAGGAGCATCATTGCATGTATCTACTGCGGCTGCAAACGGTTGGCTCTCTCTCTCTCTCTCTCTCTTTCTCTTCATTTCTCTCTCTCCTGACTCTTTCGCGCTCTCTCTCTTCTCTCTCTCTCCCTCTCTATCTTCGTTTCTCTCTCTCTCTCTCTCTCACGAGAGAAAACTTTACGATAGCGCTGTTCCAGTTGCTTCAATCGCCTTCTCGCTTACCAATTCCCTGCCATCTCTTGCCCGAGTTGTCGTCATATCGGCCTTCTTGTTTCTTGAGTAATTTTACCCGATTAGTCTCAGATTTACGATTCTTTCTATTGTTTAATAGTTTAAATGGAATCCCGTACCATTCGAAGTTTCTATGTCTGTTAGAAATACAAAGGGTTCTTTTACAACCGCTACTTTAGTGTGCTCGGCTATTTTTCTCTAGTTTTATTGAAATGAACGTTTTATCAGTGGAAGTCCCTCGCTCAAGAATTGCTTTTTTATCCTGCTACTGAAATTGGAAGGCATAAATAACTTTCATTAAGTTGTTGACTGAGAAGAGACCAGTGGAAACGAATGGGAAACGAATCAAAATGGGCCGTTCCGCGCCCTCTTTAATGGCGCTTCACACGTCAGCGTCAAGGTGCTTTAGTTGACAGGCACTGACAACTCCTTCTCATCTGAATTAGGTTCTCGAACCACCTCCAACTCTTTTCCTCTCCAGAGAGCTCAACCTTGACAGGCCCTCAAACCAGCCCCAAATTCCGCGTCATCTGCCCTCTCCGGCCCCGACACCTTGACTCCAGACTACCCCCGGCATTCCCTGGAATACAATGGCGGCTTTTTCGGAGGCTCATGAATTCTTCAAGAGAATCCCTTAGAGCATACACAGAAATGCAGAAGAAGGATGGACATGCTCGGAAGCACCGACACAGCCAGCAGCATATGCATGGGAGCACTGCCAAAGTAGAGTTCTGTCCATACATCCTATACCAAGAGGATAGGTAATAAGCACGAGATTGAAATTTCGAAAAATTGAAGTTAATTTCTCTTCAGGTGGCAAACAAAACTACAAAGTCGTGAGAGATTTCGACTTTACAGTCGTTGATTTACGTAAATGACGAGAATATTTATGCTCTTGAAAAAGAAGTCAGTGTTAGGAATGAATCAGAATGTGTTCAACCTGTTGCATCACAAACACGAAAAGCTAAAAACTGCGCCTCCGTGGAAAAGTGACAAATAAAATGAGTCCAGAAAAGGGAAAGTTCAGTTCAGAAATTGAGAATGTTAAAACAACAAAAGATAATCGCGGGCGAGGTCTCTCATTGACTTCCTCAGTCCATGTTGGCCTCCTCATCATCAATCTTGGGTGCCAAATAGAAGCGGAGATATCCGTTCTCTTCAATGGGGTACTCCACCACGACGGGCACTTCATTGCAGAGGGAGAGGCAGACTCGACTGGAGAGGGCCGTCGCCTTCGTGAAGTGGTTCATGTACTTGATCGAGAAGTTCGCGTTCACCTGCAAGAAGAATTTCTTTCCTCACAATTACAAAGTCGCCTCTAAACAACACTAAAATAAACAAGGTAGGAAATTCCATTGCACAATGGATCATTCCTCAAACGCTTTCAAATATAGCATAGTGGTAATTGGCGGGAGGTGGAGAAAGCTGAAAATCTGACTGGATCAGTGACGGTGATCTTGATGCATTCCTTCTCGTCGTCGTCCGCATTGCTGCTGTTCTGGTAGGTGACCACGGACGAGCCCGTGTCGCCCTTGCCAGAGAACACTGCGCCAGCCTGCAAAGTTCGAACATGCAATTCGTATGATATTTCTTCTTCAATTCTTGTTCTTAATACACAAACACTGGCGGTGCAACAAAAATAAAAGCCTCCATATAGAGGACTTACACATCATTCAGAGGAAGAGATGAACTCCTTTTTCAAATCTAACCTTGGTGGCTGCGATGTTGAGAGTGTCTGAGAAGAGAGCAATGTCTCGGCAGGTCTTCTGGAACTCGGAAGCGGGCATCTCAATGACTGCCGAGTAGTCTTGTTCTGGGATACCGAGGTGTTCATGGTCGATGTCCATCATCTTCACCGTCACATCCTGCAACATTGCATAGAATTAGCAGAAATCCAACATCAGAACCCCTTTATGGCTTAAACGGGAATAAAAGCCCCTCTCTTTAGTCATAAACATACGGGTAAGCCATAAAAAGGAATATGTTTATTACTAAACAAAAAAGAAATGCTAAAATATATGAACATGCCTGAGTCCTGTCTCTCTTCTGGTCGACAAAGGTGAACGTGACCGAGTCGCCCTCCGTCTCATCGTACTTGATCATGCAAGTGTCGTCGTTGTTCGCGCACTTCAAAGCCTTGGCCATGTTGGCCAGACTGAGGCCGAGGTTGATGGTCCGGTCACATCTGTACGTGTCGAAGAGGGCCACCTGACATCACACTTCCTATACATCATAAATCCTCTTCGCCACAAGGAAAAGACAGTGAATTTATCCGAAAACATTAAATTTCGTTAAATCGTTCTTAATCCCACTTATTTGTGTTCAAATGAAAACACAATCGAATCCAAGGATGGCCAGGGCGCATTCGAATTAAATGCCCGGGCTTAATTTCTATCCCTTCAAACCGAATGAAACTTCTGAAATCCAACAAAAAGTAGTATATATAACTGTGCAAAAAATACCCGTGGTTTTTCTCGTTCGTGGCCCGTTTTGAGATTTCTGAAGTGGCAAAAAAAAATGTACACGCATTCTTCATGATTGCAGTTTAGCCTTTTTGAAGCTGAAAATTAGAAATTAGGATCCGGTTAGGCGGCCCACACGGTGGGTTAGGCGTATGGAATTACGGGCATTAGAAAAAATTGGAATTTAGCCAAAAATTCCGCAAAGGATAGTATCTCAAGATTGTTTTAAGGGAAATCGTGCCGAAAGCCTTAAGATTTCAAAATTTGGGCAGAGAAAAGACGAAATAGTATTCCATTTTATTTTAGTGTGAAGTGTCAAGTACCGTAATAGCCTCCTATTTAGTGCAGCTTGGTACCGTAACCACATTTTTCTCATAATTCGTACGGTCACACTAAAAAATCTCTAATGTCCGCCTTGACCCGCCGTGCCCAGCCCGCCAAATATTTTGGGAAGTAGGGCCCTAGCCGCGCCTATGATTGCACGCCCGGGAGCGTTCTGGGTGTTTCCGGATAGGCCTGGGAACGGTCTGGAGAGTGGCGGACCAGGATAGGCCCGTTTTCGCCATTCTTGCTCGAATCAGAACATTAAAAAAAACAATAGGTGCCCTTCCATAAATCACCATAATCACGTCAACTGAAGAAACTTCGCAATGCCATTAAGTGGGTGAAAATCAAAAAGTTCTTGAACACGTCAATGAAATCACACCTCAAGCTTGAGGGAGACCAGGGCGACGTGGGAGGAGTCCATGGCCTGGAGACACATGGCTCCCTCGGAGCAATCGAAGGGAGCGTCCGTGACGAGCTCCTTTATCGAGTCCACGATCTTCTTCAGCAGGGCGGCAGATGCGAATTTGGCTTCGAACATGTTGAGTGGCTAGGATTAGCGCGAAGGACACTGAAAGATGAATTAATTTCAATGAAAACGAAATCGCGATTATATATTCAGCAAACTCACCAGGAAATCCTTAGAAAACTTAAAGCATTTATTTTGAAACAACAGCAATAACGAGACTCTCTGTTTCATCGTTAAAACGAGAAACTTAAGAGTGAAACAGAGAAGTTTGAAAAGAAGTAAGACGAACAAAGCTACTCCAATCCAGAACGCGGGAATAAAGAAGCGAAGGAAGCGCGGTAAACCGGAGCCTAGGCTACTGGTGCAGAACTTTCGCGCGTTTTGTTCGAATTTTTAAATATCATACTGTAACGCACCGAAAATACAGTTGGCGGGAGAGTTCGGCTGCCAGGTAACAGAGGTAGTCCACAAACATTATTCACGCAATCTCCTCGCTTTAGAAGGTTAGGAAACTCGAGAAAGATAATCTATACGCGCTGTCAATGAACAGAGCTCATTCCAACTCCGGCAAACATACACGAGAAGTACAACCGCCTCTTCCCAGTGTAAGCATCATTGAATTCCCGAACCACAAGGATCGTCAAAAATCACGTCCACTCTATTCATATCCTTAATGCAAGAATTGTATTGTAACGAATAGCGTGTTAGTTGTTGAACCAGTGATCAGCCATTCATCTTTTTTTCTGGTAACTCTGGTATGAAAATAACAGACAAACCTCTTCAAAACAACAAAACAGTAACAACTTTCATTAATTAACAACAATAAACATCGCAGTCTATCTCCGTCCTCCTCCTCTACCACGTGATCCTCCCCTTCCTCCACCTCCTCGTCCCCCTCCCCTCCTCGCCCCTCCTCCTCTTCCCATGGCTCCTCCCTTTCTCTTCGAATTCTCCTTCTGTCGATGGTCTTGATATGCCTGTAGCCTGGCCTTCTTCTTCCTCTCCTTGAGTATCTGATCCTTATTCTTCAGTTCATTCCTTCCCTTGGCTCCATCTCTGAGTTTCTGCTTCGCGAGTCCCTTCTTCCTTCCCACACACCCGGGTGCTCCTACCTTCCTTCCTCCTCTCTCCTCTTCTCCTTCTCCCTCTTCCCCTTCTCCTTCCTCATCGTCCTTGCCCATTCCTAGTTGCTGCTTCTTCTGCCACATCTCATATCTGCCCGTCTTGTACGTGGCAGGCAGCCACGTTCCGTCTTCAGTTCGAATCTTCTTCTTTGCCGGATCATCGCCCGCATCTCCCACGAATCTTTTCAGCTTTCGATCCCTCAAACAAATCAGAATCACATATTTTCCTAGCCATTCAAACATGAATTATGAACCTCTTTTGTAACGGATTTAACAATTAAACAGCCCGTATTACCCTATCGAAATCACCTCTAGACTACGTTTTAGGATGAATAGGAGTGCACAAGACTGCAAGAATCGTGGAATGCTCTGCTGACCACTTCATCATCTTCTTCTGCTGGTAGAGTCCCTTCTCATCATCGGCAGTCATGTCCACGGTGGCACTCTCTGCCTGTCTGTTGAAGTCGACAGCGAGTGCTTTCTCAGAGTGCGCATCCGATGCTTGGTAGGCAATGTAGTGGAGGCGGCGTTCTTCAGCCATTTGGTCGCTGGAATCAAAGAACATTTCTCCTTTCCATAGAAAAGCATCAAGAATTTGGCCAGCATACATTGTTGATGAAATGAGCATACTTACTCCCTACCATGCTCATTTTAACCAAGAACACATTACTAACAATAAGGAGACAAACTATCTTTGTAAATTTAACGAGGAATTTGGATCAAACCCGCAACCTCATGAAATCTGAACTACTGTAAGCCTCCTGTCTCATATTTTAAAGCTGACCTCCTACTTAGCTTCTTTGCTCCAGCCTTCTTCCAGATGATTTCGGAAAAGGCTTCGGCCTGAAAAAAAAAGACAAAAATTAGATCAAATCTATCGAGAATAATCAAGCAAAAACAGCAGGGAAAGGAATCTCACAATATAGTGCGAGATGAAAAAGAAATATCAGAAAAGCAGGTTACTAGTAATATGTAACTCAGGCCTAACCACTTCGTCGTCATTGGCAAACGTTGTGGAGTTAACAGTGGTGGTTGGTTGAGTATTCTGATCGTCTGTTGCCTCCTTCCCCTTTTTCTCTCTCCTCTCTCTAATCTTCTCTCCGTGTAGTCTCCTTGCCTCCTTCATTACTGCGGCTTGTGCTGATTTGCTTGCGGCGTGCACTTCGAAGATTGTCTGCAAAAAAACAATGTTAAGTATAAATTCACGATTCCAACTCTACAACCAAATAAAACCGTAATAGAATAACTTCGCAATAATCAATTCAAAGTCAGCCAACAATATTGGGCTGCTTGCTGCTCAATCCTGTATCATATGTAGGTATTGTAAAACCACAACACGTACAGCATTAGCCTTGTAGTTGGCGATTCGATTGAGAATGCCCGCAGTCTGGGTGTCATTCGGTGTCTGCAGATAGGGATGGAAGGCTGCGTTGGCGCAAGCCCCTCTCAGCTCCCCTTTCACTCTCTTCATCGACTCGGCCGAGGGAGGAGGGCGGGTTCGGACATACTTTTGCATTGCGTTCTCGCTCTTCTTCCGCAGGTCAAGCTGAATTACGTCATAACGTCAAATTCCTAACTTGTCGTAAAACAAGGAGGGCTAATTGAAAACAGAGAAGTGGAATGGTTTAAAAAAACAATGATTACAATTACTGTTGATCCATAAAGATATGACCAAAGTGCCTTCTTCGTGATTGAAATCAAAGTAAAGCAAACGGCTGACCAATTCCTCATTGTTGTCGTGAATAGCGTGAAGAAAGTCCGTTTCGCTGCCAACAAACGATCCTGGCACTTTGCCAATGAGCGCGACTTTTGCTGCAAATTATACATTTCCTATTGATAAATAGAAGTTAAAAACTGATGAGATTTGTTTATAAAATATTTTATTTTTTTAATAGGCTAGAAAAGGCTTCTCACGATCATAGTCTTCTGAATCCGTGGCGAATCGGAGTGGTCTTCCGAGGAAAAGGAAGAGATCAGCTAGATACGGTAGTTCGTCGGGGCAGATGAGTGACACGGCTGTGCCCGTGCGGCCGGCGCGTGCAACGCGACCCGCGCGGTGGACGAAGAGCTTCGGCTTGGGAGGGAAGTGCACGTTGATCACCTTCAAGAGTCATCCTTTTGTTAGCTTTCACATTTAGATCATATTTCCCCATCAATTAACAATTTTGCGATCTCATTGTCAGGAAATAAGTTCTCTGTATGTCCAAACGACGAACCCAGAAATCTAGACAACACTCAGCATGCAGAGGACTGCAGTTCACAGGGAATCTGACATCCTCCCCCAGCAACCATAAAGTTTTAAGTCTCGTGCCCGCCCCGCACTTCTGCTTTCCCTTCTCTTCGAGCACTGTTATCAAAACATACCGTGTCCAACAAAGGGATGTCAACTCCTCTCGCTGCGACATCCGTAACCACCAGAATGTACACTTCTTTCTCACGGAATCTGAAAGAAGATCGGACTTTTATTCGATGGTTTGTAATCAACATTTATTGCGAAAAAAATTAAATAAATACATCATTTGCGGGGGGAAAACCTATGCGTTATTCGAAAGCATACTTGGCAATGTTTTGCTTTCTGGCAGTTGCATCAAGTTGACTGTAGATGAAGGCGTTATCGATACCACCACGATTCAGCAGCGACACAACGTATCTGAATCACCAGATGTGTAAATTATGTTTGGGCCTCCACAGTTGCAAATGCCCGCTCCCTTCACGTTTTGTTTATTCCACATTTTTTTCGTTTTTTTTCTTCTTTTATGCTATGGAAAGGGAAGCTTAGCTTCATTTATTCACTTTAAAGTAAACTATTCAAAGTAAATTGCAAAGAAAACTTGTAAAGGAAAATCTAAGCAAGAAAAGAAGCTTACTCGACATGCTTCATGGTGGCACAGAATAGCACAGTCTGCTTCTTCTCGTGGTGGGCCTGTCTGGCGAGAGCCACCATGGCAGCCAGTCTCTCTTCTGGTCGGCAGAGAACGAACACGAGAGACAGCAACTCACTCACTTTGTCATCCACGTCAAGGCGGACTGGAAGGGAAGGCTTTCTTTTGCCAAGGAGTTCTCTCATATTCAACAAGGCTTCTCCTTTCTTGGACACTCTTTGGCAAACTTTTAAAACATCTCGAAAGCCACAAGCAACTAGGAATTAAAACTAGTAATGAATCAATATTCAACATGACTGTTAGCTAGAGAGAGAGAGAAAGCAACATAATTCTCACAATCTCCGTTGCCTCAACACACTCAAGTCATCCTTCCTTACACTAACCAAGCAAAGGATCCGAGAGTCCAGCTTTGGCAAAATCAACCAGCATCTTTGGCAAGGTCGCCGAGAAGAGCAGTGTCTGTCGATTCTCAGGAAGGCGTTTCAGAATATCCTGGGAGAGATACGATAAAAAAACAATTACAAAGATTTTATGGCAAACTATTTCAATGAGTCTTTTATAATAATATGTCCCAGGAGAAGGAGAAAGTACAAATAAAACGTTGCTGACATTTAGTTGTTCGAGGAAACCCATCTCGAAAAGGCGGTCAGCTTCATCAAAAACGACTAGTTGAACACAGTTCAACCGTAGATTCATCTCAACCACGATATGGAGAAGACGGCCGGGAGTTGCAATGAGACTGAAAAGGGAAGAAAATTGTATAAGAAAAGAGGGAAAGAAAATGATGCTGACAAGACCATCAAAGATCCAAAAATTTAGCTGGTAAGAATCATGCCGCTTTTTTTTCTATGTGAATTGCTTACAGAGCAGTATTACTACCGACTGAAGCAACCAGCATTACAGTATGCTACAAACCTCGAATAACTACATTTCTTAATGAACAAAAGAAAAGGTTCCAGCACGCGACCAAAGAAGAACACACAGATTTGTTAATGTATGCATTTGTTAATTGCTCATCGGTTTCAAAACTTGAAGGAGGGCAAAATAAACGAAAGAGAATTTTCGAGCTTTCACCAAACCATCATACCAAAAATGGTGACTTTGAGAACTATTCCGGCAAACTGTTTAGCAAAATAAGAATAGACGATGTACGCATACAACGTTGACTAATATGATTAATGAGATGACAAGAACTAACATGTCTGGATTCTCATGAAGAGTCGAAAACTGCTCTTCGATACTGTCTCCGCCAACCAAGCAGGCGCATCGAAGGCCAGTGAAGCGACCGAGCTGCAATAATATCCATTCTGTAGTCGGGAACAAGTATACAAACCAATCAATTTAAGAGAATTCTTATTATAAAATCATTTAAAGGAAGTCTCCGGCGAATGTTTGGACAAGCAATTCAAAATAGGCATTTGACCCATGAAGTGTCCCGCACGGAAGGGCCTCAAGCTGCCACTGGCTAAAATATGCCTAGTTCTCCACCCGTCACGTTTTCGTAAGGCTGTGATCGTCTCATTTCAGTGCTGCTGCCCTTGCACTCTCTCCACAGAAATTTGTGGTCAAAAAATTCCATAGGGAGCTGACCTGTTGAGAAAATTCCGGCCAATGTCGGTTGCGTGCTGCAAAATGCACGCTTTGAGGAATAATGTTCGGGTTTACACTGTTTTGCAATACACAGTTCTTTTTTTCAAAATGCCTGGAGTTGGCGTTTTTGATGCGGTCGAGCGATGCAGAATAGGAGGGTGCTAAGAACTACAGTAGCTAATTCTCTACCCGTGATATTTAAAATAACCATAATTCTAGAATGATTGGATGAAATTCATTCAAACTTTCTCTATCTAAGTTTTACGATGACGAACTGATCTATGCTTAAAAAACGATATGTTAATTATTCGCCGGAGACCTCCTTTAAGTGAAAAAGCTCAATCAAAATCAATTTAGAAGAAAAAACAATGATAAATACTCGAACCATAAGACCGAACAACCAAAGCAAGATGTAAATTAGAAATGAGGTTAGAAAAATTAGAAACCTCCTTGACAACTTTGAATGTCTGCAGGGCGAGTTCTCTGGTCGGGGAGATGAGAAGAGCTCGAATGCCCTTGAGATCCCTCTTCTTCAGCTTCTGCAGCATGGGAATGACGAATGCGGCTGTCTTTCCACTGCCCGTGCGGGACATGGCAACGACGTCCTTGCCATCGAGAATGGGCGGAAGGCCACGTCGCTGGATCGGCGTCGGCTGCTTGAAGCCTTTCTTCTCGATTCCCTTGTAGATTGGCTGGTCGAGGCCTGAGAAGAGATTATGCTATTCATAGTTTTCTCCTTTCATTCATAAGTTCTATAAGCATTTGAGACCCTTGTGTTAACTCATGGCAAGATAATAGTGATATGATAATGTAATGCGGAAAGAAATTGTGAAAGTGAAAAGTAGAGGAACACAATATAAGTTTGCTTTGGAAAGGAATGCGAGTCCGATACCGAGTGATTGCCATCCGCCGGCTCGTCGCTCCTTGCGATTTCGTGACTGGCGCAGCTTCTCAAAGTCTTCATCGCCCTCATCATCAGAGGCGGCCATTCTGTCAAGAAAAAGCAAACTTATTCACAACTAATTCGACAGGCAACATGAAAAATGGATCAAGTGCAAGCGAGATACGTTTCGGAAAACCAATAGAACCATACAATTAGAATAAAACAAGAGCTAGACAAATTGGTTATTATAAAGTAGGTTGAAAACAGTTTAAGGATGTGGAAAGTGCGCAAGCACTCAGGATGCTCAGAACACTCGATTTGAATTACCGCTTGGCAAAGTGCCAGCGGAGACGGTGAATACGAGCCTGCACATCAGTTACATTCCCTCTGTTTCTCTTGCCTCTCCTGTTAGCTCTGACTCTCTCGCATCTCCTGCTCCGCCCATCAATAAAGCAAGCATTCTCCATCCACACTGCCCCCATGAGCTCTCTCACAGACTCTGTCCCAATGACACTACTGAGGATGCTCCCCGATGTGTATATATGCATATATTTTCCGTCTCTCTCTTTTGCTACTTACAATATCATGATATATGTTGAGTTGATAATCTGAAGCCAGCAAATCGGAGAGTACTATGGCTAACTCCGAAAGGAGCCGAGAAAATGGTGTATATGGTGAAGGAGGAGGAAAGCCTTGTACCGGGTGGGTTGACGTGGAAGTGCTGGAGAAACAGCCTAAGAGTCACCATCACGTATCTGCTCTGCCTGCTTCTTAGAGACTCCCGCTCACACGGACAAGCGATGCTTTTCATAAAATGTTAATGAATTGCAGGAGGATTCTAGGTATTTCGGTCTTTATCTTCAGCTTTTTATAATCGTTGGGAGTTGTTTCCTGTCTTTTAGAGTAGGGCTAGGCTCTTTTTTAAAGAACTTAAACGGTCCTCGCCTTCTGTTGGATGGCTAGACGTCATCTATTTTCGAATGTTTGGGGTTATTATAGCTTCAATCGTAGTTCTCCGAAACGAGTAAGAATTTCGGCTGGAATCCGTTATGGGGAAGGGTTTGTATTGCATTTGCAGGTAGTTTAGCTTCCTCGCATTGCCAAGATATATGACACGCTTAGGAATGTGCATTTTCAAAGATAGAATGCAACGAATTCCTCCTTTACATCGCTGGGGAGTTGTTTAAGCGCTGCGAGATGGAGAAGAGAGATGGCGCTGTGTGTTTTAATCGATACGAGAGACCGTGCTAAACGAGTAGAGTAGAGAAGAGAAGCGAGAGAAGCTAGAGAAAGATGGAGGCTAGCGCTTGGAGAGTGAGTGTATGGGTGGAAGGGCCGGGTCCGCGCTGTGGAGGGGGCGAAAGAGAAGAATAGGGGGACCGCGCCTGCTACCCTGCTGCTCTAGTCACGGGTCTTTTCGTACAGAGCCAACGAGTCGCATACTCACTTGCATTAATGGAGCATTTGACATTTCGATACAATTTCGCTCTTTTTTAGCTTGCAAATAAGAGGACGAGCAAAGTTCTCAGCGACTCATGGAACGTATTTCTTTAAAGGCTTGGAGAAACCCCTTCGCGCTGACGACCATTTTATGAATTTGGCTTGAAACAAGATGGAAGTTTGGATTTGGCCGACGAGATTACAAATATAAAACTTCAAAGATAGGCTTCAGGATATCGGGAATTAAATGAGAAGTTGGAGATGGGTTTGGGTGGGCTCTTTTTCTTTCTCTTCGCGTCCATTACAAAGCAGTTGCAAGAATTCAACTCTGAAGGCTTTCAGATCTTGACCTGAACATGAATCCATTATCCCTTACTAATCGAATGGAGTGCTAACTCATCCGCATCTGAAGGAGGCAATGCTTACTGGATGTACATGGCATACAAAGAGATCTCCGTTTGTAATCTCCGAGTTGCTGCCTTTGTTCTTCCCTATGACACATTCCTTCTTTACTCTTTTGCGCAATACTCGCCACCGTCTTCCGTCTGCATTTCCCATTAGACATTTACCCATGTATCTCTCCCTCTCTCTCTCTCTCTCTCTCTGTTGCAGGATGTGCTAGATAATGGTTGAAGTCCTCGCCAAGTTTACGTCAGTTCGAGAAGAAGAAAAGACAGCAATCAAGATGAGTACAGAGGAAGAGAAAGAGTACGAAGAGGGCGAGCTAGTGGAAGAGGGCGAGATAACGGATGATGATGATGAAGTCCCGGCAAAAACTCAGCCTCCCGCTCAGGCCCCCGTGCCCCAACCACCACCCCAGCAGTTCCACCACCACCCTGGCATGCACCATGCCAAGCAGCCGCATCCGTCGGTGGTGACCTCGCTGGCGCAGTCCCAGCAACAGGCTCCCCCTCCTCTGCTCAAGCCCTCCCTTCTGCCCCCTCCCATACAGGCCGCCGTCTCAAGCGTCTTCCGAAGTGCTGCGCTGCTTCAACAGCAGCAGCAGCAGCAACATCAACAACAGATGCAACAAACAGGTGCGTCTCTTCTCGCTCTCTCTCTCTCTCTCCCATCTCCCAGCTCTGCTCTCATTCTTCCTTCTTTCGCCAACTCGTTCTCTCTCTCTCTCTCTCTCTCTCTCTCTCTCTTTCTCTTCTCTCTGTTTCCCTCCCCTCTAACTGTCTCAATGACACACAGAAGAATCCGTCACAGCGTCTCCACCCCCTACTCTCGCGCGTTCCCACTTCCCCCTATTCTCACATCTACCGTAGTTAGAGGCGCAGCTCGGAAGCGTGCTCTCTCTTCTCCTTGCATATACAGCCTAGACAAATGTATGCACTATCACTTTTGATTTTCTTCTTTTCTGCTTCTTCCTGTCAATTGCGTCATCATATCTTTCTTTCTCTCCCTCTTTCTCTTTCTCTTTTTTCACTCGCTCTTTTATCCCAAAACATTTCAAACGTTATGAAAAGTTTCAGAGGAGCGATCATCCCTGTTTGGCCGTCCCGTGAATGCTGACCGCGCCCCGCCGTCATCATCTCCGCCCAAGAAGCATCTGTTGCCTCCGCCGCCAGCGCCCGTGTCAACCCACTCGGCGCCGTCGAGAATCGCTCCCGCGTCCGCCGCCACGTCGGCCGAACAAGCGCAAACCAAGAAAGAAGAGGTAGAGACAGACAGACAGACACAAAGAACCGAAGCACCCAGGAGATAAGCGGCAGAGCAGGGACAAAATCAGCTAAAAAAAAATAGGGACAGCATTGGAAAACTCAAGCTCAGCCGTGGAAGAGGGAACATCAAAACATGTTACGAACAAAGGTCATTTTGAATACGTCAAGAGAGACAGAAGCATTGCTGTTAGAAAGCGATGATATTAAGGGATGGGCATGAGTAGCAAGAACACGATAATTAACAGCGTACGACGAATTCTGAAGGCATATAACCTGAAGTCATTTTAGTGAAGTCGACATAATCATTACCCAGGGCAATATTTTATTCCTGTATTTACGATCGTCCAATTAATGATAGTCTGGGGTATAATATTTTTTTTCTTTATTTACAATTAAAATCTATATTCATATAATGTGATTGTCTAACTCGAAAAGGCTATTTGAAGCTTCTGTGACCCGATGAAAAAGTAAAGCCAGCTTAACGGGCACATAAAGTAATTTTT
>CALZFC010000020.1:3500000-3505000 GCA_945643635.1 Allodiplogaster sudhausi
CCACATTTACATTTTCAAGCGGTTTGGGAAAATCATCTGCGGTCTCTATGCATATTTGTTCCTTTTAATATCATTGCTAAACTGTATTCGTCTTACCATTAGCATTGTGAATTGATGCATTGTAAATTTCTCGATTCGAAGAAACCACTCTGAACCAGGAATGGGTAGTTATATTTCACAGCACTTCATCGCCTTCTCGAATTACCAGCTAAGAGGGCTTTATCCCCCGCACTCCTCTAAAACGGCTCAGCCTCTCCCTCCAGGAAAGCCCCTTCTGGAAGTCGCATGCGCGCCTTGCCGAAGGGGCGGAGAACGAGAGAGAGAGAGAGGACAGAGAGAGAGAGAGAGAGAGAGAGAAAGAGAGAGAGAGACTGCAGCTGTCTGCTGGCAGGAGATACGACGGAAGAGTATCTTTCTGCTCTCTTCTCTCTCCTTCTCTCTTTCTCTCTCTCTCTCACGGTCTCTACCGCCTAAGGCAGAGTGTGGAGGAAAGTAAGAGAGATCAATACGACGTACGAGGCGTGTGCTAGAGACAAGAAAGACGGCAGAAAGGCGGGCGCATGAGAACAGTAGTGAAGAGGAGGAGGAGACAAGGCGAGAGAGAGAGAGAGAGAGGAGAGAAAGAGAGAGAGAGAGAGAGCGAGAGAGAGAGAGAAAGAGAGAGGAGGGATGCGGAGAGAGAGAAAGAGAGGAGAGGCAGCTAAAGGAAAGCACGCTCCTTCTTCGCACACAGACTGCGTCCTCTGCTGGTGGGCGCAGGCTGACGATCCGCTCCACGACCACCCCGGAAGGCGGTGGTGGGCGAGGGCATGGGCCAACAGCAGTCTGGCTTCGTCGTCGAGGTCGCCAGTCCACGGCTCGGCAGATTCCAGGTGAGAGAGAGAGAGAAAGAGAGAGAGAGAGAGAGAGAGAGAGAGGATGATAAGATGACGAGAGGAAAGAGGAAAAGGGAGGGAAGGAGAAGTGTAAAAACGCGAGAGGGAGGAAAAAAAGTTAAGGCACAAAGAGTTAAAGATTTAGCTGAATGAGCATGAAAGGTGCTTGAAAGCGAGAAAGAAAAATATGTGAACATAACTTGGTAAAAAAAAAAACATATTGCTGTGAAGAGTGGAGAACGTTGAATGTGAATGTGAATCGCACACTCAGAGCGAATGAAAGAGAGAATATAAAGAAAGAGAGGGGACAGCGATGAAGCGAGAGAAAAAGGAGAGAGAGAGAGAGAGAGAGAGAGAGAGAGAAAGTTTATCTGACTAAGGCGCTGCCGCAAAAGGAGCCGGAAGATGATGGCGTGGACACGGGCCTCTGCGAGTCACCGACGCAGCAGGCAGCCAGGGAGTGGAGGATCACCACGAACCCAGCCGCGGAGCTGTTTGGAACCGAGAGACTCAGGGCACTCATCCATCGGCTCTACCATCAGAGGAAGCTCTTCACCGAACAGGATGCTAAGCTGGTCAGAGAGAGAGAGAGAGGGAGAGAGAGAGAGAGCGAGAGGATATAGACAGAGAGAGTGTGAGAGTAAGGAAATATGAGAGGGAGAAGAGTATTAAAAGAGAGAGAGAGAGAGAGAGATACATACATACATACATAGAGAGAGAGGACCTCTTCAAACACTCCCTTTCTTGCTTTGTTCCTGTTTCCCAGGAAGTTGTCCTGAATTGTTTTGGCTGCTCAAAGTAATGGTGATCATCATTTCCTGCTGAAGCAGTTCTCTCACACGGAGATGAACCATAATGGCCGTATGAGGAATCGAGAGAAGGACGACAAACGAAAAATGTCGTGGGAACATAGCGAGAAAGAAGGAAAGTGTTTAAGAATGCGGAGAAGGGGAAGTCAATGGTGAAGAAAGAGGAAGACATTGAGAGAGATTGAGCGAGAGAGAGAGAAGAGAGAGAGAGAGAAGAGAGAGAGAGAGAGAGAGAGAGGTTATTGCGACAAAAATGGACTTGTTTTCATGGACTCTCCATGACAAACGACACGTTCCCCTAAAATGGTCGCCAAGTCTCTCGAGGAAAAATAACTCGTGAAAAATTGCTGAGGGAGTGCCGGAAAAACTGAAGAAAAAAAAGCTCGAAAACGTAAATATTAATGCTGGAAAGAAAAAGACTTCACGAAAGAGAAAATTTTAGGGAAGAATATAAAGGAGTATGAATGCAATGTGCAGGTGCTGGCTGCGCTGTACGCCCTCGACCCGTCGGCCGATCTGCTCCTGCCGCTGCTCACCGTCGTCTCCAACGCCACGGCGCACCACGCTAATCAGGTTCGCGCTTATTTATGCTTCTCTATTGTATCTTAATTATCTGATCATCAATGACTAACAAGATAATAAACTTTAAAAAAAATCAGGATGTAGTAAACATGTCAATAATAAGAATAATTATTTAATAATGTCCATAGCCCTCTCAGGCTCTAATGCGTGATGCGCGAATCACGGAAAGAATCGCAGAGATGGCGAGCAGTCGGTGTGCGGCTGGCAGCAGAGCGGCAAGAGTCATGCTGCTGCAGTGCTTGGCGAATATGGCAGTGGCCAGAGAGAACCATGTAAGAGACGATTCTTCTCTCTTTCTTTCCAGCACTCTCTCTTGCTTTCTCTCTCTCTCTCTTTCTCTCTTTCTCTCTCTTACCCTCTCTCTTATCGCAATCAGGCCATCCTCCGTCGCTGTACTCCTAACGTCATGCATCGTCTCTCGTCCACCGATGAGGTGGAGGCTGCTGTCGCGATGCAGGCACTCACTAATCTCTCACTCGACATTCAGCCCGATCAGGCAATAACGCTATTAATTATTTGATTTGATTTTTTTTCTAATTATGTTAGTATTTTCTTAGATTCATCTGTCTCTCTCTCTCTCTCTCTTTCTTCATTTCTCTCTCTCTCTCTATGTCTTCTCTGCCACTCTCTCCCTCTCCAGGTCTCGATGCTGTCTGACTGCGTGCCCCTGTTGCTGTCTCGTCTCTGGCGTCGTGGCGAGCCGTGTCTCGACGTTCTCCGACTTCTCGTCAACCTCTGCTGCTGTCCCGACATGGTTCCGCATGTTCTCGGTGCAAAGGTCAGGCAATTGCCCTAATTGTTTACATTTGTTCATACACATGTATGTTCTTTTTGAAGGAACTAAACATATGTATTTATTATTCAGCAAGGGTACCCACAACTACGCACAATTTATATACCTTATCTGTTATAACTTTTCGCTGGCGAAAAATTCAATATTTCTCTACGAATGATGCGAACCTTTCTAGATCCTAGTTTGGGTAGACACATTATTCATCTTTCTTCTCATGCCGCTAGAAAAGAAGGCAACCCCTGGTGGATTCCCTTTTGCCGCCTTCCGCACTATCGCCCAGAGGCAGCTTTTGCAGCTAGAAGAGCAAACAAACCAAAGCACATCAAATTCCTCTATTTCTCTACACCTCTTTCTCTTTCTCTCTCTGCTTCTTTCTCTCTGCCTCTTTCTCAGACTCTGTTTCTTTCTCTCTACCTATCTCTCTCTCTCTCTCTCTCTCTTTCTCTGTGTCTCTTTCTCTCCTGTTTCTTTCTCTCTACCTATCTCTCTCTCTTTCTCTCTGTCTCTTTCTCTCTCTCTCTCTCTGTGTATCTCTCTGTATTCTTGCTCTTTCAATCACTTTTGCTGTTCCGCAAGGCGCTAGGAAACGGCATCGTCAAATTGAATTCTCCAATGGAGAGTTCTCAGATGCACTTCTTCAAATTCTCCTCTTCTTTGCTTTCTTTTGCCGCACTCTCTCTCTCTCTTTCTCAATCTCTCTCTTTCTCCATCTCTCTCTCTCTCTCGCTGTCTCTCTCTCTCTCTCTCTCTGTCCTCTTAGTCTTGCGCTGTTCAAACCTGCGCAGGGGTTATGTTCTAACTGCGCATGCATAATGGATGGCTTATGCCTTAGGCAGTGAGAAGAGAGGGAACTCTCAGCCCTTTTAGCTCTGGTGCTTCACCCACTCCCTCAAGGCGCATTTTTGGCTCTGGCGCATTCCGTATCTCTCTCTCTCTCTCTCTTTCTCTCTCTCTCTCTCTCTTTTTGCTTGTCGACAGCTGCAGTGATTGAAGACATCCTCTCACTCTCTGCCCAGCTCGTATTTCAGGCTGACTTCCTTCTTTTTTGGCAGTAAATTTGCTCTGACCTCTCTGATGCTCTCATTCACATGCACTGTTGGTGTTTCCCATCATCCTTTTATCTCCGATTCCTATCTTGGCTTCGCCTTCTGGCACTCGCATCACTTTCATACCGGAAATGAACCTCGAGGGACATGCGAGCGGAAGGGGAGAGCAAGTGAGAGAGAGAGGGAAAGAGAGGGAGAGAGAGAGATAGAACTGAAGAATAAGTAGAGATAGTAGAAAGGAGGAGAGAGCGAGAGAAGCAGACAAAGACGCAATGATGCCGATTCCAGGCAGTAACTGGCGTACTCGGCATCCTCGACTCGGACAAGACGGAGGTCAGTTGAAGGGGCTGAAATAGTGAAGAATGGCTGAATAGCCGGCAGTGGTGCAGGAAATGACGAAGGGAGACTGTATATGAATTTGACATCATCGTGCACTGAAGGAAAACGTTTAGCGATTATTTTTCTCTCAATCTCGTTCTCTCTTCTTTCTCCCTTCTTTCTTCCTCTCTCTTTTTCTCTCTTTTTCTTTCTCTCTCTCTCTCTTAGTCTCTATTTTCGTTCTCTCTCTCTCTCTCTCTTTCTTTCTTTCTCTAGGTCCTAATGCGCTGTGTGACTTGGATCCTCTGTATGTCGTCTGCGGTGGATGCCCTCCAACTCGGCTACGAGAAGCTGGCTGCCTTCAATCGAGATCCCTTCGGCAATCCCTCGCACACTCTCTTCCACTCCATCTTTGGAGCGAAAGCCCGCGAGCATGTCAGAAATCCTTTACTTTACTTTATTTACATTCACAAAAGTTTTCTATTACATTATATTCTCAATTGTACTATTTGAAACAACAACAAAAAAACCTTGTTTTCTTCCATTAAGAGTTTATTATTGATATTTGTCTCTCCGG
>CALZFC010000020.1:3510000-3552500 GCA_945643635.1 Allodiplogaster sudhausi
GCTGTCTCGATTGACGAGTCGAATGGCTGAGTGCTCCTTGCAGAACGGCGCCGCGCGGCAGCGGACACAACGCATTTATGCACTAGGAATACTCTTTTTATTTTATTCATTATTTTTAATTCATTCATATTTGCCATCAAACATGGAAAATCCGTCTATTTCGAAAGAGTCCAACAATTAGGTCCCGAAAATATTATCGAACAATCGATGAACTGGCATGTATAAATATAAAGAACTACATGAATACAACAGTTGTACTAAACAAATCTGTGAAAGTGAGAACAACTGTACGAGACAGGAACAGAGTTGAGATGGCAGAGATGGCCGTAGAGAATTGTCTTGCTCCCTTTGCTTCTCTCCTCTCCTCTCTTCGCAACATAATAGGCAATGTTCCACTTCTCTGTATCTCTGCACTCTCTCTCCCTCTTCTCTCTCTCATCTTCCTTGTTTCTCTCTTCCTCTAAGCAGTGGCCCCGAGGGCGCGACCGAGCCGATCCGGTTCCACAACCAACCCATCATCGCTTTACAGTAGACAGAAAAATCACGTTTAAATTTCGCGCTTAAAAATCCCTTGCGCGAATAAATCTAACTTGTGTTCATAGTTTGCGTTCTTTTCGATACCATTTCGATTGCATTTCTGTTGTACGTATGCGCCCGTCTGCGCTGGGTTCTGTTGTTTTTTCCACATGATTTATCGCATTTCTTAGCTGGGAGTTTTGAAATAATTGAAAAATAATAATCGTTTCCAGGACATCCGTGTATAATGACTGAAAAAGCTGCCGTGAAGATGGAAGGAGTAGCTGCGGACGAGAACAAGAATGTCGAAGAAGGAGAGAAGAAGGCCGACGTTGTAGAGGCGAAGAAGACGGATGAGGTGGAGAAGAAGCAAGTTCTTGCGGAAGAGACAACTGCCGAGGGAGGCCGAGCAGGAGAAGGCACGAAGGCGCAGAGTGCCATTGCGGATGCCGTGGCGCCAGCCGAAAAGGAGCCCGCGTCTAATGGCCCCGCTCCCGAGTTGGCGTCAGAGGCTGTAGCGCTCGCGATTAAGCCTGTCGTCATGCCTGCTAAGCAGTTTGACGTTGGGCGGTTAGTATTACAATCATACGGAAGGGGTTGTAATTGAGAACGTTAATGCGTTAATTTGTAAGCATAATTCCTTCTATGTTGTGAGCAGACAATGTCTGATGAATAAAGGAATATGAAGGGTTAGATTATAGCAATACTTTAAAAAGTAAAAAAAAAATGCGTTTGAACGAGTTTAATCACGAATGCTCTTACTATTACGGTGTTTTCTTCAATGGTATTTTCTTGAGCTGCCTCGTAATCGAGGGTCTTCCGACGCAGTTCCAAGATGACCCGGTCGATGTCTTCAACGATGCCATCCTGCAAATGATGAGCGAGGACTTCAGCGTTGCGAGAGATAACATCGACGCCGTTGTTCGTCTCTCACTTCACTCCGATCCGCAGAATGAGGTTGGTTGGTGGCAGGGAAAGGAGAGAAGACTAACAAGCTTTCACAGTGTCTTGCTAATATATACCTGACCGTTTCCAGCTAGCTCAGCTTCTAGGACATTTTAGCCTAAGAGTATTTTCATATTAATTTTCGTGATTTCGTTCATCCTTTGGGTTGAACATGCTACTTAACTTGTATTGTCAGATGTGTTCTCTGAAAGATCATTTCAGAACTAGTTTACATATTTTTGCGGAGTCCCGAACGAGACAATGATGCAGTTGACGAGTGTTGGATTATAGCCTTTTCATATTATTATTATTAGAGTTTTACTTGAAAACTGGAGGAAAAGCTTCACTAAAGGAAAGGATGGTGGCCACTGTGGAATTTGGAGAAATCCATAAGCAACCAGCCCGCCGCTCTTATGAGCCGGCCTTCAACTGTCCTAATGCCTTTTCGATGTCATGAGACAGAAAATGATCCCATGTTTCCTTCCGCACACCCCGGACATGTCTGAACATTTATAGCAGTGAGTATCTGCTGTGGATTACCATTAGATGGATATGTGATCCACGTTGGATATGAGATTGTCTTCCGGGCCTTCAGATCTATATTTCATTACTATATCTGTCCAGATGTGTGATTTCTTCATCATCAGAATATGAGTAAGCCATCCGAGCTTAGCTTGTGCCGTATGTCCGGGGTGTGTAATAATGATACAGGGAATCGTTAGTTGATTCCCCGTCATGCAATTCTTCTTTGAATAGACTGTCGCCTTGGCGTATGTTTGGTGCATAAGGAAGAGTGTTTAGGAGAACGCGTGCCGCGCCCTGGTGTCCTTCAAGTCTCGCGTCCATAAGCATCGTGTATTTGCGATGAAGGGACGCGTGGACACGTCGATGGAACTCGTTCATCTGGATGCCATCCCCGACGAGGCCTACGAACAATCGGCGGCCGAGACCGCCAGTTCGGTCTCTCGCACCGAATCTCAGGCCGACACTACGAGTGGTGGTGGCCATGCTAATGGCGATGGTGAAGACCATGGGGAAGGCAAGACAGAGGACGAGAAGAAAGTGGCCACTGAGGGGGAAGACGAAGTGATGGAGGGAGATGAAGACGATGTCGTCGAAGTACCACAAGAAGAGGAAAAGAAGAACGGTATGCAAAGGGACAGAAAGCGGGGTGCATTCGAGTCCCTGATTGTCTTTTTTATTCTCATTTATCTTGCTAGGGTTTTAATCCTGGTCTTATCATTTATATTCATTGGAGAGTCATTCGAGGGTATTTACGGATTCGGAGAAAGAGAGCACTCATTCTTCGTCTTCTTCAAGAAATCCCCGCCAATTACGAGCATTCCCAGATGGTTCGGATGGGATTAGCCGAATTCATGATCATTCCCTCAGGCTTGGTGCTATGCACCCGAACAGAATTCGTTATCTCTCTCTCTCTAAACTCGCCTGAAGTTTTCCCCCATCTTGGATGGGTTTATTGTCACGATTGATTTGATTTCACACGGGTTGTTCTAGTCGTGCGGTGGTAATTGGGAAGATTGATTGTGGAACGGTGGTGGAATATTGAATGAGGCATTGCTGCTTTTAAGAAGAGAAGAATGAGTTGGACAAGCAGCTGGAGGAGAAGGAGAAGCAAATCCAAGGCTATAAGGATGAGCACGAAGATTTGCCGTTCGAGATTAACTGGGAAGGAGCGCCGGAGTTTCAGTGGAGAAGTTGGTTTTCTTTCATTTTCTCGTTTATTACATCATGAAATATTGTTGGTTATAATCAGCAGCGGTACGTTGTGGTCAACGGGCCCTATTTGGAGTAGTGTCGTCTGAAGAAAGGAAGGAGTATCGGAGTGGATATTCCTTGATAACCATTCTTATTCATAAGAAGGCAGTATAAATGAGACTGAAAGCAGCCAAATATGAATATAGTTACTACGTATAAATTATGGATTTCATATTGCTCATTGTCAGTTGTTGACGGCCCGATGGACAGTCGCCGCCTGGTGGTGGAGAACGTGGATATGTTCGACCTGTACGAGCCCTTCTTCTACCGTACTCTGGTGCGAGCCGAGTCCTTTGAGATCAAGATGCCAGGCCGCACCATGCTCGATCGTCCCAATGTTCGCCTCTTTGGGTGCGTGGTGTATGCCGTACTCTTTCATTTTGCTACAGTATAATGAACCCAATTGCTACCAATGATTGTCATCCCGATATTTGAGACTCGACACGTGTGGTTTCTTAAATTTATTGGTTTTTATTTACATATCTTGCACATTGTTGACACTCTTTTCGAGTACCGATTGACTCTCTATTCATTGTGGTATTAGCTTGACTTGGAGATATTTGGGATTATTTAAGATTTGGAGAAAATTGCATGAGAATTGCACCTTTATTTCTAGTGCTTACAGAACGCTGACGCTGACTTTCTACGCCGAGTTCATGGCTATGCAGGAGGCCATGCGCAATCTTGTCTACTCTCGCTGCTCCACCGCACGCCGACTCAAGATCTTCTTGCCACAAAGTTGGACTTCCTCTTCCACTGACTCTTTCTGTTCTGTGCTTGCTTTCCTAACTGGAATTGGAGAGGCTAATAATAATGCTAACGTTAATTACGAGAGAGATCACGAAACTTTCAAGGAAATGATAATATATTAGGGAAAGTTGAGGGGAAAAACTAGATAGAACAGGGTATGGCAGGAGATCTAGGATCCGCAGTTTGTGGTGAAATTTTGCATTAAATACATGATAGGGTGTAACTGTCTTGGAACGCACAACATAAAATCGACAGAACCTTTCTTTCGCGTGCACCTTACAAATTTCTCAAGCGGAATTCTCCTTCTTTTGCAGGCAAAATGGCGCTGGGGAAGAAGGAGGACTTCGAGGCCCTCTTGGGGCGGAAGATTGCTCCCACTCCCGCCATGCACACTCTTCTGCTCAAGGCGGAAGATCTCTCTCTGGATGAGTCGACTCTCACTCTCGAAGATGCACAGGAGACATTTCCGAATCAGAAGGTCGTCGGTGTCGACCGCATTGTCGATCCGAACAAGTTGGTTTCTCTAAGAGTCACAACTATTTTGGTTGCTGTTTAACAGCCTTGAAGTTTAGCAAAAGTTTTGAGTTCTCTTAAGTAGATATTTAAAAATAACATTGAGATTTGACAATATTATGTTGATTTCGAAGGGAGTTGTGAACGGCATTTACAGTAATTCATTTTGAGGAAGACGGGCTTCGTCGTGACGTTTGCGACGGCGCGTGATGCCGTCTTTGCTCATGCTTCTCGTCGTCGTGTCAATGTGGGCGCCATTGCATGCAGAGTCCTGCTCATTGGAGGTGGCGCTACCATTTTGTACTTATCGTAGCTACATTATATTTCGATGAGCCAATACAGACATGGCTTAATATCGAGATCAAAATAGTCTAACATGTAATTGAGAGAAAACGAGAAAATGAAGTCTACTAAGTTGCAAAGTCGCCTTTCAGACGAAAAAGAGGGTATTGTTGATAGCCAAAGTTGCAAATGAGTTGCGTGTGTTCGAAGATCCTCTCGTGGAAGGAGGCCTTGTCTTTTAGTGGAATCTGGCTACCCCGACCGCGCGGATGCGTACGTGACTCGGTCGGAGAAGCAGGCGCTGCGGGCTGAGATTCGCGAGTTGAAAAGGAAGCAGGTCTGTGCTGGAGTTGTGTTCTTCCATTACGTCGCTTTTCTTTGTTTTCAGACAGCGGAACGCAATTCTTCCTCTGCTGGCCCACCCGCCAAGAGAAGTCGCAATGGACTGCCTGCACGTGATAACAAGGTTTTATTCATCACATGTTAATGATGTTTTGTGATGGCCTTGTTTCATGGTTTTGTTAGTGTGGATTTGTGGAACAGAATGTCCTATGAATATTTTGATTGATAGCCATAATTGAGGTACAAATCCATCCTGCGAACCCGAAGAAGAATGTAATGCCGGATGCAGCAGCGCGTGGCTCTGCTCGCGCCGCGAGTTGGAAGGGCCGCGGGGCCCAGAACACTGGAATCAACCGCGGCGGCCAAAGCAGTGGATTCAACAACAACAACGGAATGAACCGTGGCGGCCAGAACAGCGGAATGAACCGTGGCGGTGGAATCCGCAGCGCTCGTGGCCAGTTCCCGAATCGCACTGACACCAACAACAAGCCGATGCATCAGCCGTTCCGGTCTCTTGCTTTCATCCAATCTATTTTTTGCTTTTTTCCCTTACCACATATGATTCAATTGGTTTGGAGAAATATGGTACTCTAATCATTTGCAGAAATGAGTAGCACTGATGAATGCCAAAGTAAAAGAAAAAGTGAATGAATTTACTGAGGAACTTGGGAATATATTGCTTATTGGTATTAGACTTCATTTGTCTTCCGCTCTGACCGCCAGTGAATATCGTGACAGTTCCAGGCCCGGCTTCGGTCCTCGTGGCTCTCCTATGCGAGGAGGCATGCCTAATCGTGGCACGCCAGCCTTCCGTTCTGGCGGAAACACCATGAACAGCACTCCAGGACGCCACTACAGCCCAAGTGGCAATCAGAGGGGACATCACGGAGGAGGAGGAGGCAGTGGAGGACGCGAAATGGATGAGATGATTAGGGAGCAAAGGAAGAGGCTCGAGTTGCAAGAGCTGCAGGAGCAGCTGCTCAGACAGGAGCAGATCATTGGGTGCGTGTGGCTTACGGTATTGTTTGGGCCGCTGTTTATTACATTATATACTCTTCCGTAATACAAATATAGAACCAGTGAATTTTTTTATGTGAAAACATTGTACTTTAATGGGTATTAGATTTGTGAGGTAATACTGATGGGAGAATTCGTCGCTGTGGTATGAAAAAAATATGATATTCAGTAGCTTAACGGGTCGCCTGCAAGACGCGCCCCCATACGGCCGAGGAGACCGGTTGTCTTCGTACTCGTCTGGCTCCGGCGGAGGAAGTGGCCTGACATCTCAGTCGGCCTTCAGCAAGGGCTCTGCCGCCATGTCCGGCTCTTCCCCCTACACTCCTTCTCCTGCCTATGAGCCCCTTCCCAACTACGCGGCAGCCTCTTCTGGAATGGACTCCTCTTCCTCTCGCACTCCCTACGACTTCCCATCGCCCTACGGATACGAGTAGGTTTATTATACACATTTGCTTTTTCATCTTGTTGTAATTTAAGAGTGTTTGAAAGTCTCAAGTTTACAGTTCTCCTCTGTGGCTTTGAACAGCTCGAAACTGTAGCCATTCTTTATGTTTTGTTACCTTTCTTGCGCTTGGAAAGTCTTTGCTTATCATCTTTTCCTGCTTCTGAGTTACACTTCCATCACTCGGCAGTTTGGTGGCGAACTTTGTGTGAATGGCGAGAGATGTCTTTAATGGGCTGTCATGTGAGGTGCCAACTTTGGTGGTGTCGTGTTTGGTTATTGTTTCTATTAGAGGTGAAAAGTTTTGTGCCTATTCGATATTCTGGTGCCAATCAAGAGTGGCAGGATCTTTCGGACTAAATATCCAAAAGGAGCTTGAGAAAAAGCGCTAATCAGGCACTCCTTATCACTCATTAAATGAGTTGGTTGTGAGCGACGGGTGGTGGGTACCGAGTCAACGAGAGAGATAACAGGGTATATTAAGGAGGGGGGGGGTGGATATGGAGTGAGAAAAGGAGAAGAGCGAAAGAATTAGAGAACAAGTAAGCCTGGTTTTATTTGAAAGGAGAGACGCGCTATAACTGCTATCAGTACTTTTGATATAAGCGTAGATGTCGTCTTGGAGCCACTTCGAAGAATAGGAAGTACCTTTCCTTTGCTCATTATCTTTAATTTCTCCTAATATGTCTGTTAAAATTTCTGCCTTGTTTCTTGACGCTGGGCAGTTTGTCACTGTTATCTCGATATCAGAGAGTCTTTTTCCCTGCTTCTTCTTCTCCTTCTCACTCCAGAGTGATCTATCGTCTGTCCATTCATGTTTTATTGCTATTTTTCTCTTATTCTTTTTCCTCTACTCCTTTGTTCTGTCTGATAAAAACGCTAACCTCCTTTGCAGAAAGAGCAGCAGTGCTGGCTACGGTGGAAGTGGCAGTGGCTCGTCGTACCGCGATCGTCGCTACTAGGAAGCAGCAAAGGAAATCAGGAGGGATGAAGGGGTATCCTCCCCCCCCCCCCCCCCCCCGCCCCCTCCACAAACTCCCGTCGCCCTAAGACCACCACTTTGTTTAATTATGCTTTGAATGGTTCTCTTCTTCAGTTAATTTACCACTTATCTCTTTCTGAATATTCAAGTGTAAGTGTTTTATTAGCCGTTGTTAGCGCGATCGCTACCATTAATATTCTATTGTGGCCAAGACTCTCACGAAGTCTGTCTTGTTTTGCCCACTTCCGGCATTTCCGCCTCTCGTTTCATTCATTACTCTCTCTCTCTCTCCTCTCCCTCTCTCTCTCCATCTCTCTCTCTCTCTCTATTTCTCTCTCCATCTCTCCTCTAACTTTCTCTGATTTCTCTACCGCTTCAGTTCTCTCTCGGTCGCTACTCTCGTAAATGCTCCCGGCAATTCGCATGCATCCTCCCGACCATAGCGCATAAGCATCTACATTCAATCGGTGGGCCACACGAGTCGAGGAATATCTCGCGAGAATCCGCTCAGTCTATCTCTCTCTCTCTTTCTTTCTCTCTCTCACTCTCATTCTCTGTCTTATTCTCTTTCTCTCACTCTCGCTTTCTTTTCGATTCTAGCGATCTAGGATGTTTTGACTGTTTGTCGGCTCTGTACCGCCTTCCTCTCATTAATCTTTTCTATTCCCTTCTTTTGCCTACTCTCTCTCTCTCTCTCTCTCTCTCTCTCTCTCATCTTCTCAATTCTCGTGAGTTCTTCTTCCACTCATCCATTCTGCTTTTTCCTCTCTCGTTTGGTGTGCCCATTTGCAAAATACAAGCGGTCCTCGCCCTCCTCAAGCTGCAGCGTAGAGCCGAATTGTTGTTGCTCACCATCTCATGATAGAGATGCATCAAAAAGCACTCACCCCGTCCGCTCACTCCATCAGTTCTCTTACAATTAGCGTAGGCCCGGCACTTTGCTTCCTCCCCAGCCGTTATCCTTCTATGCAACATCCCAAACATGTAATTTGCCTATTTTGGCCAAACACGTAGGACTCTTTCCAAGCCGGCCTCCGCGCAGTCTTGGCCCTCATTTGTGTTGTATTGTGCGCGTGCGCCTTCAGATTAGCGTGACAGGGAGGGGAGAGAGAAAGAGTGAAAGGAATAGAGAGAGAGAGAGAGAGAGAGAGAGATGTACAAGCTGATGTGCAGCTGCTGAGAAAGAGTTGATGAGAGAGGAGTCAGTGGTTGCCGCTTGGCTGGTACGTAAAAGACATGAGAAGAGGAAGGACCCGCGCATGGAGTGACCGCTCCATTCACTCGCTGCCTATACGGATCACTCTTGTTGTGCTCTCTCTCATCGCATTTTTCTCTGCTTCTCTCGCTCTCTCACTCCCACTTTCTCTCTCCCTCGAGAGGAAATGCTTGTGAAAGTGAGAGGAGGGGTGGGGCGGTTTAGGGACCCGGTCAAGGCTGTGCCGTTTAGAGTTGGCCAAAGATGATCCGGAGAGCGGCGCTTTCGGAGAGAGGGAGAGACGATGGAAGAGGGGAGGAGATAGAAAGAGAGACTTGAGGTATTTCATTCCTTGTCAGAAGATGTAGCTAATTAGTTTCCCCACCTTTGTGGCCTGTTTTGCCTATTTTCCTTATTATATAATTCGCATAACGCATGTTAACTTTCCAATGTGGTCGTGTTTCGCAGTAGGTTAGAAATCTTTGTTGTTGTTGAAAACTCTATTTCAATTGTATTTATTTCGCCTCTGCAATAGGCCGCTTTGTCGAGATCATCAGATATATCGAACTAATATGTTCTTTTTTGTCGTGTCGCCTTTTTTCTTTGCTCTCCCTTGGAGAGGTGCCCAGGGCGTATATTATCGTCATTACCACTAATAAATACTCTTTGGTTTCGTTGGGGAGTGCGTGCATTCCTTCGTATGTGATGTATGGGCTGTGTTTACCCTCGAAGACCGAATGATCTTTATGGCGCATATAAATATTCTTTTTTGTTGTAATCAGTAACAGCTGCTCCATTTCTGATGTCATATGTGGGTGGATGGATGGAGTGTAGTTAGTGCCTGCCATTTATGGGTGCCGGAGCAGAGTTGCCAGGTCCTCAGGTCACGTTCTCGTTCTCTCTCCTTTCCTCACGTGCCCGCATCCCGTAGAATGACTCTCTTTCAAGGACGAGATAGCAAAGAGCGCGGACCCTCTCTTGTGACCTGGGCAGGAGATTGCTCAGTGCGTACTTTGTTGCTAGGATATTGTTCTGTCAACCACGTGTGCGTGGCTAATTGCGGAAATGGCCTTTTATCTTGAGATAGCACTTAGTACTACATCCTCTCGCGGCTTAGCCATAGGCAGGAAGTTGGAAGACCGAGGAGACTTACATAGGAGATGTCTAGCCTTGCCAGGCTTCCTCGCAGCAAAAGCTTCAATGTGGCGTCATGGAGTTCACGCACCACGCTCTATTCTTGTGCGGAGCAATCCAATCCTAACCCCACTTTCCATTCCCTCCCTCTCTTGAGCCTAAGGGCATTTACAGAGTGGACTCGTGAGTCTCGGGGGCTTCACTCTCACCACACTCGCGCTCTCTCTGCTTCTCTCTCACTCTCCCGTGCTCTCACCACGTTCTCTCTCTCTCCCTCTCTCTCTCTCTCTCTCTCTCTCTCTCTCTCTCTCTCTCTCTCTCTCTCTCTCTGCCCACATTGCAATAGCAGAGCGCTAGCCGATCGTGACGTCACGCCGTCCCTTCTGGCACTGCGCCAACGCGTGCGCAGCGCGCCCACTGTTCATTGGTCGCCGCCTCCCTAGCGCCGCCTCCCCGGTCGTCGATGATTGGTCGGCGGGCCAAGAGGATGAATAGTCAGGCGGATTGGGCATAGTGCCAAGAATTTTTCTGTCCCTCCTGCTGTTGCTGCTGCTTTTCTGCACAGCTTAAGGACAGCGTACTTGAAAGCAAAAGGTACCGCCCTTGTTTTTTTTTATCTCTTGGTGTATATTAAAAAAAATCCAACTTGTTTTCAATTATGCCGCCATTGTTCTTGAATTTTTCCCAAGAGTGTATGATTAATTTCATGGACGGTGCTTTATTTTATTTTTTTATTTTTGCCGCCGCTTGTTTTATTTCAGTGCTTTGGACAATTAGTCGTAATACTCCTGTTGCTTTGTTAATTTTTATATTCATTAACAAAATATTATTCGCCTTTTTGCGAGCTGCTGCTTTTCTTGGAATTTTCCTCAATAAGCCGCTAGGCTAATTTGGAATAGTGCCGTTGAGAATTAAATGATGCATTCTGAAACTCCTTCCTCTTTCTCCTCCTCACTTTTTCATGAATATTTCCTTTTTATATCTTTCCAATTACCTTGTTGTAGTATTAGGTGAGTATCTTTTAAATACTCCACTTATGTCTGCCGCTTCCTCCTGCTTTTTATTATTATTTCCAAATCGCCTCATATAACTCTTTGTGCGTCGTCGCGCCTTGTCTAGCGGAACACTTTCGTTAGCGCGATGTCCACGGGGCGAGGGAGGCAATAAAGCGCGTCTCAATGTTTTCTCTACGGATGATGTCCTCCCGTGTCATCTTTGTGCCCCCTCATTTTGTGTCGCAACCTCCGGTCCGGTCACAGTGGGTTTGGACACTTCGAGAGCCTACTAGGAATTATCAGGAACGTTTTGAATTTTTGATTAACTGCTCACAATGAGATGGAGATAGAAACTGAGCGAACGATAGAAGAGAGAGTGAGAGGGAGAGAGAGAGAGAGAGTAGAAAGAGAGAGTGGAGAGGGAGAAAGAGAACGACGAGAGTGGCGTCATTCCATATAATTCACGACGTGCTGTTCATCGTGTGATGACTTGGGCGCTATACTCCCGTATGCCATAAAGTCGGCCGAGCACCCGAGTATCATGGGGTGCAGAGGAGGAGGGGCTTGTGGCCGAGAATGTGTGTATGTTCAGGGGGATTCAGAGTCTCGTGGCCAGGCAATGGGCGGCGATTCGGAGAGAGAGAGCGAGACAGAGAGAGAGAGAAAGAGAAGAGAGAGCACACTTTTCGAGAAAGGGAGAGAGAGAGAGAGAGAGAGGAGAGAGCCCCGAACGTATGTCGTCGCTCCATGTTTTTGGAGTTTTGAGCAATTGCTGCTGCAAGACGCTAGCGCTCTCATTTGCAGCGGTGAATTTTTTCGCTGATGCCGCCATTTCCGCCAGCATTCCTTTCTGCTGACGTGACGTTCTTGAAATGGCGCCATGAAACCAGGAACTAGACCACACCCCCTTCCCCCCTCCCCCTCCCCTCCCGGTAAGATAATTATTCTCGCTAACCCTTTTATTGCAATGTTATTCTAAGATGGAAAAGGGCATGGCCTTTCCTGCTGTTTACCCCCCCCCCCCCTTCCTCTTTCCTCTTTGTCATCTCTGATCCCCTTAGGATTCGGATAGCCACTCTCTTGCTCGTCATATGAAAACACGTCATTTGCTCGCTCTCGCGAAGCCACGATTTGCTCCTCCCCCACTCGGCCTTCACCTGTCAGGCTAACATGTCTAGCTTATTTTCTGCTCCCGTTGGACGTGGTTTCCGAACGGTGGCAGCCGGAAGAAGCCTGATTAACGCGGTGCTCGCGTTCCTATCCATTTTACTAGAGGCGATGTCATGGCAAAGCCATCAAACCCTCTCGCTCTGCTTCTCTCTCTCTCTCTCTCTCTCCTCTCTCTCTCCCCCCCTCTCTCTCTCTCTTCCCTCTAATCTCCTTTACTGCCGACTATGGCTGCTCGCTCTCAGCACATTGTTGCTGCTCTTCCACGTTCTGACTCCTACTCGGAACCCTCAACAAAACAACGCTTTTCTCCTTTCTTAGTTCCGTTCAATTCGACTTCTCCATCATCTTGTTTCAGACGAGTTGGCTTCTTCTCTTGAACTGTCTCCTTTTTGCATGGATTCTCTCTCTCTCTCTCTCTCTCTCTCTCTCTCTCTCTTCAAAATGTCCTTTCTCACTCGTTCTTCCTCTGCTAGTCTGGAGTCCCTTTCCACGAAAAGACGTCACTCACTCTCCACCCCCTCCTGAATGTGCCTGTACTTGTGGTATGGGCCCCTCCTGCCTGCCATGTTGGAGACTGTCTGGCAGTGACGCAAGGGGCCGGTCCCCTTTGTGCTTTCCTTTTTTCAACCCATCACACCTCGGGTCTCTCTCTCTCTCTCTCTCTCTCTCTCTCTCTCTCTCTTCCCCTCTCTCTCTTCCCTCTCTCTCTCTCTCTCTCCTTCCCTCTCTCTATCTTTCTTTCTCTCTCTCTCTGTGTTTTCCTCCCTCCCTCTCACCTTCTTTCTCTTGTATTTCATCTTGCCCACGTCCCTGATCCCCGTCACCATTCACAACGAATCGGTGAGCGGCGAAGTCGAACTAAGCCTGATATGGCTTGCCCTTGTATTGCCCCCTCCACCGTCCCTGATCTTTCATTCACCACACACGTCGGAAGTTGAAAGATTGCGCAATTCTTCGCAAGTTTCGTCCTCGTTCTATTCACTCGCACACTCATCTTGCACCCACGACTGTATTTGCTTCAACAGATTGAAAGAGTTATCGAAAACCATTCTGTTGTTATGCAAATCGGCATTGTTTTTCATAAGAGTTGTCGCGTTTAATGATCACGTGTTGGGAAAATGGTTTGGGAGAAATATTTGTATGCCTTTATGAGAAGCATGACTTGTGAGATACATTCTATTTTCCTTTGCAGGAGACAGTACTTACAATGTTCGTGAGGAGTCGAGTTAATTGGTAGAAGAAGAGGAATCTTCTCTCTCTCGCTCTCCAACTCTCTGCCTTAGACGCCATCTCGCGAGGAAGAGAACGAAAGAAGAAGATGGCCAAGATTGTCCGCTACCTCACGTTGCCGACTCCGAAGCGACGGAAGACCGAAGAAAGGCAGAAGAGTCTGGAGGAGCAGCAGGCACTGGAACAACAGCTCAAGCAGCTTTGGTCAGGAGGACAACTTTTCATCTTTTTTTGTTTCCGAATTTTTTTTTATACGCAAGCTAATAATACGGATCGAATAGAAACACTGAGCTTTTGGCCTTTAACTTTGGTTTGTTTTCGGGCAAAAATCGAATCCTTTCGTTTACTTTTTTTCGTGCTTTGTCTCTGTCGCTTTCAATCCCCCCCCCCCCATTCTCGATGGAACTTGGTTATTGATTTATCAGCTCTCCGAGTTAACCTGCTCTAGCAGTTTTTTTTCACCAGTTCGGGTGTTCGGAATTTGAAAGATCATTTTTTTCTCGTTCAGATAAGCCTGCTGAATGCCCAGTCTTTTCTTCTTATGTATTCCTTCTTGCTTTATCTATGCATATTCTGTTTATTTTTAGCACCGAAACGTCATGCGATTTCTATTTTCTGCGCTACTTTCTCCATCTCCCGGTCATGTCCATCTCACGTGACTGTTGTCTCACTTTATCGCGCACAAAAGTAACAAGTGTAAAGAGGCAGTCTAGCCTCTGCTTCTCAGCTTCTCAGCTTCTCTTTGCTACTCGTACTCTCTCTTTCTCTCTCTCTCTCTCTCTCTGTCTGTCTGTCTCTTTCTCTTTCCATCTCACTCTCTACCTGGCTCCTCTACTGCTTAGGTTCTTATCTCTCATTTCCGCCACCTTTTATCGCTCTTTATCTCGCTGTGCTTGAGCGACGCGGTGCCTTAGCTAAATCCTTCTTGTACTTTATCTCCCTCTCTCTCTCTCTCTTCCTAACACTGCTTCAGGCAACAAGCAACTTGTGTTTCTTCTAGCTTGACGAAGAGAGCAACAAAAGACGCTTACTATAAAGGAGATGTATAGAGAAGCCAAGACATGAGAGTGAAGGGATCAAAAGTGAGATGTGAGAGGGAAGAGAGAGAAGAGGAGTAGAGAAAGAGGGAAGTCCGAGAGAATTGGCAAATCACCATTGCTCTCTCCCCTGATATACTTCCGGTGGAACAGCTGGTGTGCTCTTTCCCTATGAATTTCTTATTCTCAGTTCTTTCTTTCTCTGTCTCTCTGATTCACTCTCTTCACAACTCTGCTTTCCCCCTCCGGGTCGCTTTGTGTCCCTAGCAGTACTCTGAGTATCTGCCCGAGACCGGGCCATCGACCACTGAGGTAACCGTAGGGCAAGCAGCGCACTCCTCACACTAGATGATCTATGTAACGATCTAACTCTCTCCTTATCTCTAGCTCTCTCCCTCTTTCTTTATCTTTCTCCCTCACAGCTCAAAGCATCACATCACATGCAAGACGATGCAGGTGAGGAGAAAGTCGTTAGAGTATCAAAAGGGAGAGTAGAATTGGCAGAATATAAGAGTGATTTAGAGAGGGAGAGAGAAAGGGAGTGTTGATGGAGAGAGAGAGAGAGTGAGAGAGAAAGAGAGAGAGGGAATGGAAAGAGAAAACGAGAAAGCTGGTGCTGTGAATTTTGTGTGTGTAAGATGAAAGCTGGGAGGACCGATCAGATTTCAATGGTGGGTGTGTGTTATGAGCTTTTGATGAAGAACTGTCAGCGAATTGGCCGAGGGAAGAAGAAAGTGAGAAAGAGATTTACTCATGAAGAGCTGGGAAGAGAAAAAGTCCATGGAAACGGAGTGTTTGTTATGGAGAAGATACACAGGGATGGGCATTAAAGTGTGCATTTCCTGTGACTTTAATCTGCCATCATTTTTTTTCTCTTCTGAATTCGCTGGAACCACAAATTGTGGATGTGCTCTAAAGTCATGCTTTCTCTGTTTCCCTAAACATCCTTGCTCGTGATGTCTCTCTTCTTCCCTTTATACCTTCCACGTGTTACTTGTACAGTTCAGGTCACGAGGGTGTGCTTGGTCAATTCGAATTGTTCCCGAGAGCTATTCATTTTATATGAGGCTGGGCTTGGCATGGGGTCTTTATCTTTTGCTAGGTCCGAGAGCACCTTGGCTTTTATTTCCACTCTGAACCCTGAAGTCATCACAGCGGACGTAGTACTGTGCATTTTTCCCTTTTCTCGTGATGTTAAACGAGAAGATTCTTCATGGAGAATGGGGGAGGGAGGAGAGATATGGAGACGGAAAGAGAGATAAAGATAGAGATATCAGAAAAGGAGCATACGATTTACGACTCTTTCCGACAATTGCAACAGGATGAAGAAACGGGCACACCTCACTAGCCGGAAATTAGAGGAAGAGAAGAAGAAAGAGGGGGAATGGGCAAAGAGTGTTCTTCTGCGGGTTATTTCAACGTGGTCACTGATTTGGCTTTCGCAGTGCTTTTTGGGCGCCTCCACACATTCGACTGAGAAGGAACGCCACTTCAAATGATCGTCAAGTGCCAATAAAGGCGAGAAGCACGAAAGAAAGGGGTTGATGAGGGAGAGAGAGGGTGCAGAGAGAAGGAGAGAGAGACAGACAGGCAGAAAGACACTGAGAAAAGATAGGAGAGAGAGACAGGCAGACAGGGAGATAAAGAGAAAAGAACGAAGGAGAGAGAGAGAAGAGAAGAAAATGCGTAAGCGTTCACATGTCTTTGGCTTGGCTGCATAGTGGAGGGGCTGAAGTGTTATTTTTTCATTATTATTACAGCAACACGTGTATGAAGAGCATTCTCATTCCTAATGTGCTTATTCTTCCCTCCTTGCCTACAGAATAGACACATCCTCAGAGGGAGACTAGAATGTAGTGCTGTTCATTCTGACTCTGGCCATTAACGCATAACCATCTCTTTTTGACGATTGAATTTCACTCTCTCACAGGGACATTGGCTACTCTGTTTGATTGGTAAAATAAGAGTTACCCTGGAAGGGACCGAATTACACACAACTAGTTATGATAAGAAAAGAAAAGAGGGTGGAATGACATTTAACCTTCTATGCTAAGAGAAAATTTTATAGCTTAAGTGATAGATAACGAACTAAAACATAGATTTTTTTTATTTCAGCTGGAGCCGCGAGCGTGAACTTCGAGTGGAGGACGTGCGAATAGTGTTGATGGCGGGAGCAGAACACCGAGTTCTCTTCGACTCGGCAGCCGTGGTCCCGACCGCGGGCCGGAATCTCCCGCCAGGCACTCGAACTACACCCGATGGACTCTTTGAGGTACTGAATGGACCCTTGCGGAAACTGCCAAGAGACTTTCCCCTCTTTTGATGGAGAACTAATTGTAGCCTTGCTTGTCAATCATCACACTTCCCATTCCTGTGAAATGAGAATGTTTTCCAAGCTGACGTCATCCTCTCCCTTTTCCCTGTTATTCTTATCATTTGTCCTTGCCAGGCGTGTGTTTCTTATTTCGGAAGAAAGGAGACAGCAAAGGCTTGCTCTAGCATGGAGTGGTTAGTGAGGAGAGAAGAGAGAGAGAGATAGAGATAAAGAGAGAGAGAGAGAGAGCGAGGGAGAGAGATAGAGAGGGTGGGAAAGATTTATTCTAAAGCGAGAGCGAAAGTTAGGTACAAATCGGAGCAGAGATTTGAACGATGAATGGCGTATTCCTCCCTTTTTCCCGTTTTGTGTTTAATGCAACTGCGGAAAGCACACTCATTCGGCAAGCGAGTGTGTGAAATGGTGGTGGGTATGAAAGGAATGCGGGGAGGAGGAGTAAGAGAAGAGGATAGGGAGAGAGAAGAGGATATGAAGGAGAGAGAAGAGTGAGAGAGAGAGATGAGAGAGAGAGAGGGAGTGAGATGGGTGTATGGAGGCGAGGAGGTAATGAGTTTATGTGATCAAACATCTGGGCAGGAGGATGGGGTTTAGCGAGCGAACGCGCGATCCATGCTTTATCTCCCCTTTTCTACATTCCTCATGTTCCGTCTATTCTTAGGTCTCACCTATCACAAAGCTCATCTGTTTTCTAGCCGCCGCCCTGGCGACTTTAAATATCTCATTCTTTCGTGTCTGCAGACCGCTGCTCAATTCTCCATACGCCATCATTCTCTTTATTTTGGTGTATATTTCTCTGAACTATCTCTTTCTCTGTCTCTTTCTTTCCCTTTCTCGTTCTCTTTCTCTTTCGCTCCTTTTCCGCTTCCAAGTGTGCATAGCGTGGACACGGGATAAACGGACAGAATGAGTAAATGACCCTGACAAGCGCGAGTTTGCAACGATATGAGGGGAGGATGAGAGAGAGAGAGAAAGTGAGAGGGTAGAAAGAAGGAGAGAAGTACGTCGGGAGAGCAGAGACCGTTAGAGGTGGAAGAAGCACACCTGATTGGGGGGGGGGGTGAGAAGATGACATTTTTGGAACTGAGAAGGGAGAGAGAACCCTAAACTGTGGAAGAATGCGCGGCAAGTGCTTTGTTACTTTTTGGCGGGAACTGCGATGACACTTGGCAGGTAGAGAGAGAGAGAGAGAGAGAAACGGAAGAAGAATCAAAGAAATAAATAGAGAGGGAGAGAGAAGCCAAAGGAGAATTAGAGAAACAAAGAGAGAGAGAAACAGAGTTGCCGATGGCAGGTAGATGGGCCGAATGAGATAAACGCTGAAAGAAGAGGGGGTGGGCTAGCAAAAAAAAAATGGACGGCTCCCAGCCGGAGGACTTGCAACCACTAAGAAGGATCCCAGGAATGAAGGGAAAGAGATTGTGAAGCAAGCAAAAAAGAGGATCAGAGAGATCCGCATGACACCTGCCAAGAGCAGTAGGCAGTTCTCTTCAGTTCATGCGGGTTCTGATCTTGTGGTTCCCAGAAGGGAACAAAGTCATCGAAGTAGGAGAATGAGGAAGTAAACTATGAAATATTGAGAGGGATGGACAACGGAAGTGGTCTTTGTGATAAGAGTGATAGGCGAATCGTCTCTGAGTTGGGAGAGAGAGAGAGAGCAAGGGAGAGAGAGGCAGAAAAAGAAATAGAGAGACGTATGGGGCCAAGAAGGATTTATGAGCTCAGCACAATGAGCCTACATGTGTGGGAAGATATCGAGAGAAATGGAAAGAGAGATGGCCTGGAAAGTGGGTGAGAACAAATTGATCTGCGATTGAAGAAACTAAGAGATAAGAGAAGGGAAGGCACACGACTGAAAAGAGTGGCAGTTGTTGAGAATAATCTGATTGAATGAGGGAGAGATTCTAACAATAAGAGATCATCAAATCATAAGTGTGTGATATATTGAAGAAACATGTACAAAGTTAGTATTTATATAACTTTATGCAAAAAATGATATGCTAATTTTATGATTTTTTTTATCTATTAATTTTGCAGCTTCAACGGCACCGAAAGGACACGTCGGCGCTCGGTCAAATGCTCTTCGGCACCTCAACCATTCCACCCACGAGTGGCGCGCATTCCTTTAAGATCCACTCTGTCTCGTCAGTTGTATTCATTACAGTAATCGCTTTTATTCGTTTTGGGAAAAGTTTATAGAGATTACGGTAAGGCGACTCTGTTCAGAGACAACCGTCTGATGGTGTCTCGCTTCTTCCGCATGGGCAGCGCCAGCAAGCGAACGGGCAACTCTGCGGCATCCACACCGTCGGCTTCTGGGATCCATGACGTCACGATGACGTCATCATCTCATGAAAGGAAGCCACCACTGCCACCAGGCTTCAGGTGGGCGCATTTATCCACCTTGGGGGGGGGGGAGGTGGAGGAAAGACTTTGGTGTTGGAGGGCAGAGAAAGGAGCCAGCAAGGGAAGAACAGAGCTTGTTGCTTGCAGACAGGGTGTCTGGCCGGAGCTGAGCAACAAGCAGCAGCCGCTGTCCGTGCACTCCCTGGACGGACTTGGCCACGCCTGGAGGAGATGCGCCACGGCCACCGACCCTCCTGAGATCTTCCAGCCAATCAGACACTTCAGACGCATGCGGCAGTCGTCGTTCAACACGGACGACGGGGTTGGTCGGGGAGGAACCTTTGAAGTTCGACTTGAGAAGGAGTTTTAGGCAGTCTGCTCTTACTTTTATTGTTGTAGATAGCACAATTGAACTGATGTTGCAATGTTTAAGTGGACTTCCTCTGATTGGGATAGCTCTTCGAGTGGAAGGATGCAATCTCCGCCACACCGAATCTACACGAGCACCAGAAGGAGCGAAACCCTGCCGAGATTGTCGATGCAAGATGGTCAGTGAGTGTGGAAAGGAAGGAGAAGAGGGGAAGGGAGGGAGAAGCTGGGATGGATCCAAGATTGTGAGAGTACCTTGTATGCTATAGTTCATTTATTGCACCAATCCTTTCGCTCTCTTCTTGTTATTCTTGCGTCAATGTACACACAGCGCTTCATTTTTAATATCCTTCCTTTTTCTGTGCTACATAGTAGCTCAATTTATATGTTACTCTTCATCATCAGCACACATTATAATCCCTTTCAATAGCATACTATATACCCCTCTAGGCACACGTGTGTTGATGCCTGGGGCATACTAAAGAGAGAGAGAGAGAGAGAGAGAGAGAGAAAGCAGGCGGAAGTTGGAGAGTGGGACTTTGCAGAGGTCTCGTGCGCGCTGCGCGAGGTCTTTTGACTTTCTGTCTCTCTCCCTTTCTCCCTCTCTCTCCTCTTTATTTCATTCCCACGTGAGAGAAGGAGCCATGTGATGATGAGGGGGGCAACCGCCATTCCCTTGCCTCGGTTTCAACGCGCACCACGCGCTCCCTCTGCCAATGAAACACAATAGCCTGGCTATTTGTTGTTTGCGCACATGATGAGACAGCTGCAATGGCAACATAGCATGAGAGGAATGAGAGTGAGATGAGAAAGAAAGAGGAGAGAGAGAGATAGAGGGAGAGTGAGACGAGCTAACGACGTTATGGAGAGAGCGTGAGATGTTCCTTTTGGGACTTCAACAGACAGCTATGAAGTCTTGAGGATTGTACTGTGGTGATATCTAAAAGAGGAAGAAGGAGTGAGCGATGACCAATATGTGTCTCGATCACAGAGACGAAGCTTTTATCTACTCAGCCAACTCCTTGCGTAGACAGCCCGGAAATGAGTGAGTGGTGTAGTCACTTAGTTTGCCGCGCCCCAACCAACTTCCGCAATGTGGCAGCAACCATGCAGACTACATCCATTTATGGATGGGGAAAAGAGGCAGTTGTGTCACGTGGACGGAGTTATGACTTCTGGAGAAATGGGAGAGGGAACAGTTAGAAGAATGTGAGAGAAAGAGAAACACAGAAGGGAGTGAGAGAGAGAGAGAGAGAGAGAGAGAGAGAGAGAGAGATGAAGATTAGATGGTCTAACTGAGGCGTATATGAGGCCTGTCTGCGTGCAATTCTCGTTGCGGTGCCATCTAGGGGATGATGGAAGAGGAAAGAGCTGGGGAGAAGAAGAATAAGGGAAGAAGCGCAGCTGTGCAGATAAAGCGGAATGTTGCGTACGACGACGGTGGAAGGCTGATCAAGGCAGCCTTTTAAGGCACTTTTTCTCTACTTTCCTACTTCTCTCTCTCTCTATCTCTTTCTCTCTCAATCCCTCTCACCCTCTCTATTTTCCTCTAGCGTCTGCTTCCTTTTTATCACCCTGTCTCTCTTCTTTTCGGGCTGTCACCACTCTTTCACGACTTCGACGATGACTTTTATCCCGCTCTCGAAGTATGGCAATCGGGGGATACTGGTGGAAGTGAGAGAAGAGGGGACAGAAATGAAAGAAGACCGAGAGAGGGAGAGAAGAAGAGAGAGAAAGGGAAGGAGAGACAGAGTAAAAGAGAGAGAGAGAGAGAGAGAGAGAGAATGAGAGGGAGACAGAGGAAGCGAAAGAGACAGAGAGAGTAACGGCGACGGAGAGGGAGAGACAGAGGAAGTGAGAGAGAGAGAGAGAGAGAGAGAGAGAGAGTAACAGCGACGGAGAAGAAGAGCACCGCTTACAATTAGCACGTGCCTCGTGTGATTTAACGGGCGAGAGTTTTCCTCCCACACGTGATGGGAATCCGGGAATTCGAGAGGGATGATGAACCTGCACAGTTTTATTACTCACATTCTTTCTTTCTATGTTTTTCTCACTCGATTCTACTGCCTGCTTACTCTAGATACTGTTTACTGTTAGTCTTCCTGTTTTTGCAGTTATGCACTTTCTCGCCACCCACTCACAGACTTTCACCTTCTACATCAATTCCCTCTCTTCGAGTAGATAAGAGGCGGTTTCTCTGCTGCTGCAGACTTGGCTAAACATGATGGAAGCGAGCTCGAAACTGTCTCGGTTTCTTTTTCCGCCCTTTGCCTGTAACGAGACAGGCGGCAGACAAGGAAGGGTGGTCGGGGAAGGGGTCTGCACGGGCCTGTCTGAAAGTGGAGCATGCAGACTAGAAACAGAGAATCAGTGCGAGTCATCAGCCGGATGCACTCTGTCTTGTGATCTTGTCTCTCTTTTTTCATTCTCAATTGTGATAGAGAAAAAACTGGTGGAAGAGAAGAAGAGGGACAGAGAGAGAGAGAGAGAGAGGAGGAAAAGAGAGAGGGACAGAGAGAGAGAAAGGGAGAGAGGAAAGGAGAGAAGGGTTGTGTTGTCTCGAACCTTCTTCGCCTCTTCCGAGACACAACATTGCAATCACATGTCATCTCTTTGCATCTCGTCGTCGAAAGACAGACACTGCGTTGCTTCTCTCTCCCTCTCTGTTTCTCTCTCTCGTTCTCTCTCTCTCTCTCGCTCTCTTTCTCTCACTTGACACCTTTTTCGATGTGTGTTTAGCTCCTTTCTCTCTCTTTAATCATACTGGAATTTCTTTATATCCCTGTCCTCTCTCTATCTCATATGTTTCCCTTGTCTATTTCTGACTTATCCTCTCTGCAGACGACAAGTCTGGCTAGCAGGAGAATGATGGGACAGGAGGGCAATCTGTCTCTTTCCATATCTGTATGCTAACCTCTCAGTTTCTCTTGTCTCTCGCCCGACTCAACACGAGAAGTGTCTCATGGAATTAATGAGGTTGTCCGCAAAATCACGGGCCAATTCGTCACCTCCAGTGCCTATGATATGATGGATGATAGGAGGTTGCAGTGCGGGGAGGTCGCAGAGCTGGTCGGTGGAACCTGAAGTGTTAAGAGATTCGGGTACGGGGGAGGAAGACAGAAATGAGAAGGATAGAGAGAGAGAGAGAAAGAGAGATACGTGGACAAAAGAGGAAAGAGTGTGACGAGAGTTGTGCTGTGCCCTGAGGGCTGTACTAGGCACTGAAGTGATCAACAACGTGCGCTCTCTTGGCTTCCTCGCCGGGAACCCGCAGGTGGCTGCTATTTTCCGCCTTTCCTTTATAGGGCAGGGATATTTGTGCACTGCGAGGAATCATTTCACAGAGTGTGTAGAATGCATGCCTGAAAGGTTGTGGTGGCACCTGGCAAAAAAAGAGGAAAATATATATTTTGTACGGGGACACCGTAAGCCCAGCTGAGTCTATGCTTGCAGCAAGCATTGTATTCTTTGCATTTGAACCTAACAGCCATAATACACTCACTTCCATCGTTGTATCATGCTATTTATGGCAAGTCAGCAGCTGTGATGTTCTAGACTAATTGTAAGAGAGGCAAAGGGGCAGTCCCCTGTAATTGAACTTGATGTCGCATCTAACATCTAACCTAGTCATCCTTGTGTGCTCCTAGACCTTCTCTCTCTCTCTCTGTCTCTCTCTCTCTCGTCTCTCAATTCATCTGCTCTCTAACTATGTCACAAGGCATGCCTTGTTGCCATCAAATATGCGAAACACCTGATGCGGATTCCACGTGGAAGTCATGCTGCGCAGATGAAAACAAGCGTATGGGTATTAGAATGGGAATGCTCAGGGTTGTAGAAAGATCCTTTTGGATAAGAAGATTTAGAGGATGACAAGATTATGCGGAATTGTGTTGATAACAAGACACATTTGATATTCATGGAATACAAGGAAGAATATTCCCTTGTTCTTCTTCCCTTATTTATATCTTACGAGGGAAGTCTTCGATGTGTCATCAACTTTAATTCATCATTGAAACCTTTCTTCTCATGCAAGGTGTCGTGAGGGATTTGGGAAGCAGGGCACAAGCTGTTTCAAGGAGAAGATTTTGTAGGCTAAGGGTCTTGAAGTAGCCAATGAGCACGCGAGCAGTTTCATTTTTTGACAAGTGTGCAAAAATCTAGTGCTTTAATTAGCTCGTGTTCAGAAGATGAAGACTTGAGGATTTCTTTCTGAGTGAGATGAAACAACTAAAGAGCAAAGTATGGAGAACGAAGAAGGATGGAGTGAAAGAGGAAAAGGTCAAGGAAAAACATTTTTTTACTTTGAATGAATTAATCTTTTCTTTTCAGATTCTATGTATTGGCTCTCGGGACCGGGCAGTGGCCGCTCGTACAGTGCCGTTGGCATTGGAAGATCCAGCGGATCCACAGACCAGGGCCGTGAATTCGGCAGTGAAGGCAGCTGGGGTTACGGTAACAGCAACGGTGGCGGAAGAGCAGTCGGCCTGTCGCTGGTGCTGCCCGCGGAGCAGCGCCCCTTTGTCCTGCAACACATGCCTCTCCTGGATGCAGAACTGAGGAGACTCGAGGGAAGACTCTCCATTGCTTCCGCAGATCCGGCGCACTTTATCAACAATGCGTACCTGGTACTTTTTCAAATATTATGTTTTATTTGTTTAGAAATCTAGAAAATAAACTCAAAAGTTACAAAATGGCTTTTCAAAATCAAAAAATTGTTTACTATGAACATCCTTTTTATGACTAATGAACTATTTATGGCACCCAGCTCCTCTTATCTCATAAACAGTCTCCTAGCAGAGACATTAACATCAGAATTCTCATTCTTATCGCGGGGCTACTTGGTGATAAATAGGGATGCTGATGTATCATACGGTTCCTGTAAACCATTCCGTATCTTTGCTTCTCTCTTTCTCTTTCAGTATCTTTTGTGCATCGCTCACTCACTCTCTCACTCTCTCTATCTATCTATCTATCTATCTCTCTCTCTCTCTCTCTCTATCCTCTTTCTGATGTCTGCCGGGTCTTGGGGGAAGGAGTTGAAATGGCTCTCAACCGTGTCATGTTGTGCTCTGTGATGGTTGTCTTGTTAGCGTGACTTCATTCGAGGACGGCCAAGCAAGTATCCTTTTCTCAGTCTGCGTTCTCTTTCTATCTTTGTCTTTGTCTGTTTCTCTCTCTCTCTCTCTCTCTCTCTCTCTCTCTCTGTTTCTCTCCCCATTTCGCACCCAACTTACGTAGTGGTCGTAAAATTGTGAGCGCAAGTGAAAAGGCAAGCTATTATCAGTGTAGCTAACGACGACAGTGGCAGTGTTAAGAAAAAGGGGGGAGAGAGGGAAAGGAGACGAAATGTTTTTGATGTCTTAGAAACACAGCATACTCCATACAGAGAAGAGCACTCTTCCTTTTCTCGCCATCTTTTATTGCTCTCTTTAAATGACTTAAGTGGACGAAAGGACTTAAATTGGAATGCGGACGAAACAATAAGGGAACACAAGGAAAATGAACGATATTTGAACGAAGAGGGAAAAGTGACTTCTTCAGAATCGAAGGGATAATTTTTTTCATAAACCAATACGAAGTGCTGAACAAAGTGTTCCCTTCAGTCGTGAAATTATATTCTAGCTCAACGATTTGGAATCTTACAGTGATTTACGATAAAACTGAGGTATTCTTTAATAGATTAGAAATAAATGAAAAGAAATAAACGATTGGATAAACTTCCTCAGGCATACACCGAGCTGGCCCGCTCCATCTGCCTTCTCCACAACGCGCCGCGTCTCCGAAGGCCGGCCTGGCTGACAGTTCAGCGGAAGCCTGAAGATGCAACATTCGCGGAGGACTTCTGTGCCGAACTCTCTCGTCTCGTCGAGATCATCGACACCAAGAATACGCAGTTGTAAGTGGCTATTTACTTGAAAATCTTTATAGCTAGACAAAATTTTATTATTAAAGGAGTTGTTTTAATATCAAGTATAGTTATTGTTAAGTTATTTGTGTTGGCAGAAGCTTTAATTTTCTTTTTTAGCTTCCTCTCCAAGCTGTTGTCGGCCGTGTTGATGTATCACATGTCGTGGATTGCCAGTGTGGCTTCTCCGCCGGTTGGATATTTATTTCCCTTTTCTTATTTAAAAATATTAAATCCGGACTCTTTTTATTTTAGCTTCATGTTTAAATGATCCCGTCCAAAAAGGTATCCTTATGTTCATCTCTTATGTTCAGGACTCTGATGACGGCACCGCAGTTTCAAGCGGTTCCTGTGGTTCGCATCTGGCACAACTCCTTGAAGTAAGCAGTTCTTTCTTAGATAGTTTAATATTCCCAATTGTTTACCGTCTCTTTCGTTCTGGGCTGTTCCGTTTCATTACTTTCATGCCACTTCTCTCTCTTTCTCCCTCTCTTTCTCTCACTCTCAAAATCTCCCTCTCCAGGTTTCTGGCTGTGTGGGCGGCTCGTCTCGTGCGGCCAAGACCGTTGTCTGCGGCAGTGACCAGCTTCTGGTCGGGCGCATCCTCCAAGTGCTCTCGTACTTTGTGCGATGTTCGGCGATCCAGCAGAAAGGTACGCGATTATCAACTAATATGATGGTATCGTAACCCATACACATTGCACTATAATTGGATTTTCGATGTGGGGTCCTGCAAAAGTTTACCGTGTACTTGGGAGACGGAGTGCTCTTTTTATTAAGTAATTGTTTCTAGTTTCAGGAGACGAACGCTGCGCTAATCTGCCCGAGTGCCAGTCATTCTCGCCGTGCGAAGAACCAGAAGGCATTGGCATCCTTGAGGGCAGCAAGCCGGAGATGGCCTCCTCTCCACCCCTCTCACAGCCCATTCCCGTTCACTCATCACCACCACTTCATGGTTTGCTGAAGGATTCTGTAGTTGCAAATGAGAGAAGAGTTGTAAGCGAGGACAGAGAGAAAGAGACAGACAGACAGGAGAGAGAGAGAGAGATAGAGAGAGACAAAATGTTTTCAGAATCCACGATGATGGCCTCTTCATGGTGCTCTCTGGACTCGAATCACTCGACCGGCTGGCAGCCTTCTCTCTCATCACAATCCTCTTCACTTTCCTCATCACAGGTACCGTATAAAAAGACATAATGTCTAATGAAATTATCTTTCTCTGTTTTGCTTAATTATTAGCTGAAGAATGAATTACATGTCTTTTTTTTCTTTGGTAACTTTGTATGCATTTAGGTGGAGCTGTCGGCGACCTCATCTGGCCTTGGACAGTCTCTGCTCGCTGGCCCCTCCTCGCAGTACTCGCCCCATTTTGTGCTCTCCGGGCTCATCCAGCAAGGATCACCTGATCTCGTGTATGGGTTCACAAGCTCAATTCCTGCATGTGCAAATATATCCATTTAAATAGTGACAAAATTAAGTATTCTTTTCGTTATGGCCAGGATGTACTTTAGACGAATCTCGGACGAGAGCTCAGCCTACGGCGGAGGCGGCAGCAGCTGCTCGGCCGTGGCCACGCCCAGCATGGAGGAGCCCCTCGGCGGCTCTCTTACGCCCGGTGGCGCTTCCGCCTCCGCCACCCCGTGGCCCCTCTTGCCTGCCACGGCCGTCACCATTGTAGCAGATGTGACTGATTGGTAAGTACGGTGGTTGTGAGCATGCGGATACTGTATCCTGTCGAAGTCGTGCATTGTCTCGAACTTCCCTATGGGACTTTGAAATTCATCTTTGCTTTCGCTCAAAACGCTGAGTATTAGAATGAGGGTTTTTTTTTACATTGGAGCACAGATTCATGAATATTCTTGAGAATGAATGTGGTGTAATAAAAGAAAGCCCCCTTTAGGTCGGTGCGCGTCCTGCTGGAGGAGGGAGGAATGGCCGAGCTGGCCTCGCCTGCCGAGTGTGTCATCCAGATGATCGAGACCTTCCGCGACGTGCACTCTCATGGCCAGCTGCCCGCCTCGCTCACCCTCTCCGCCGTCGAAGACTGCCTGAGGAGCATCCTCCAGAATGCATCGTCCCTCGTCGAGCTGGTACTTTGTTTTACCTTTCTTTCTTATTGAAAAGTCCATCTTCTTTCTGTCTCTCGCAATAAATATATCTACTTCTTGTCTTTTATCTTTCGATCTATCTCTCTCTATCTATCTCTCTCATCTCTCTCTCTCTCTCTCTCTCTCTCTCTCTCTCTCTCTCTCTTTCTCTCTCTTGCAGGTAGAGAGTTCTCATGCGACTCGCGCCCTCTCGTGTGGCCAAGTGTGCTCAGTGATTAGCTGCGACCACTCGGACCTTCGTCTTCTCCTGAACGTTGCTTCCGTCTTCTGTCCTGACATTCTGTCGGCAGTCTGCTGAGAGCAGAGCCCCTCGCTGACCCTCAAAGGACCCCTAAGGGCCCTAACTGGCTGTCTCTCTATAACTGTGCTCTCTCTCTCTCTCTCACTCTTTCTCTGCATTCTTTTCCCGTTCTCCGTCGTGCGCATCGGAAGGCCTGCCCGAAGGCGGCCGTGCGCCTCCAAGGCTGCGTCCAGAGTTGCTCACTTGCCTGCGTGCCTTCCTCTCTTTCTCTCGCCCCTCTCTCTCTCGCCTGATCGCGCACAGCGCTCTCTCTCTCTCTCTCCCCTCAACTCCCTCGCCCTCCGCCGACGATCCCGCAGAGAACCAATAAGAACCCTTATCACCCCATGTACATATTTCCTCTCCATATTCGCGAATGACACTACCCCTGGCAGATTCGATGATGCCCACTTTCAACAGCGTTTTCAGTACTGTTGACGTTTCTCTGACCTCTTCCCCCCTTCTCCATCCTCATCCAAATCTGTTTTTTTTTCTCTCGCGGCCTCTCTCTCGAACCTTCTCAGATTGGCTTTCAAAAGTGCACTGTCTGAATGTGATGAATGTAAAGAATGTCGACCTCTGGAAGCAAAAGAAGATTGATTCTTTCGTGCTCTTTTCTTCTTTCTTCTTCGCCCCTCTCCATTTACTGATTGTTCCTTGTTATTTCTATTTGTTGTCATTTCGTCAATAATTGCTCATTCTCCTCGTATTTTATGCATATGATATATAGCTTATGCTCCGCCCCCTCACTCCCCAAAAACCCTGGCTTCTGGTGTTTTCCTTCTCTCTCGCTGCCTTGCTATCTAGACCTTATACACACTGAGCTTACTCCAACCGACTACTACTTGTCGTGTTCTGTAAGAGCCCCCCCCCCCAGATTTGCCTAGAACTGGCCATTTACACTCTCTCTCTCTCTTTCTCTCTCTTTCTCTCTCTCTCTCTATCCCTCTCTTCTTTATCCGACCTCCCTAAATGCCCACCAAAACCAAACCCGATGAAGAAAGCGTCATAACTCAACTATTTATCAGCACTCTAGTGAGTAGAGCAGAGCAGATGTAAGATATATTTCATTAATGTACGGTGCACCATTGTATTCACGCCTAAATATAGTTTTGTTGTGGTCTGTGCTTTTTGCTCCGTTTTGAGCGATTTGCCACCGTCGTTGAAAGAAGACCCCGTCGAGCAGCGCACCCCCCCCCCCTCCCTTCCTTCTTTTCCTATCTGACCACCAGAATCCATCTTGCCCCTGTAAACTCTCTTCTCCCTCCCAAATATTTGATTCCTCTCAGGTCTTGTTATTTCAAGTGTAATTATTCTCTTGTTTCCGAGCACAAATCAATCTCACCACTCACTCGTTATCACTGATGCAATTGTAAACAGAATGTTTTTTCTTCTTTGCTCACACCGCCCACCTTTCCTTGCCCCTTTCCGAATCAGTAGCGCCAGTGTAGATAACGAAGCTAACTTGTGTCAGAGAGATTTTACTCGTGTTTTAGTTAAATATTAATTATTCTGAAATAAGAGCCACGAGGAATTGTCTTTCCTTGGCCGTTTAGCACCAAGACTTTGATTGATGTAATGTATATGAGTGGACCCTATAGATCTATGATGTATGATCTACCCCCCCCCCCCATCCCCAGCTGCATGCTCCACACTCCATCGAAATGCTCATTGAAGCCCTCTCCATGTCCCTGCAGAGATGGCTCCGCTTCTCTTCCCGACTGGCTACCGTAGTATGTACACTCTTGATTAAAGATGCCTTGTTCTGAGTAAAGAATTGTTTCGCTTATCAGAGTTGCCTATTATGCGCAGACAAGAATATTATGAGAGAATTCTGGAGTTAGAGCACCCTAACATGGAATTAGAGTTGAGCAGACGGTGTCGAAGGGGAGAGACGGTCATCCGTGCTTTAATGGAGAATGATAGACAACGCTTGTGGAAGATGATGATGCAGAGATAGTGGGGACTGTTTGCGGGTTATACGGCAAAGATGGTTGATTTTAGCCGAATATCCAAAATTTGTATAAAGAAGTTATAAAGAATTTGTAGAAGAAGAAGAATAATTCCCTCTTCAAGCAACACTCCCCAACTGTCCGCTCGTTTTTTCCTTTCTTCACTGTCTCATATGTACAAATAGTTGTGCTCCACCGCGTCTTAACCATGCTAATAAACAAACGAGAAAGAAACATACGTCCTTAGAATAGAATTTAATCTTTTCCGTAAATCTCTAACAGCTGTAGCAAAGTTGAAAAAGAATGCTCCTCAGCTATTAATATGTAATTTGAAAATTCAACGAGAACATTCAGAAAAGATAAGGCAATAAATTAACAAGAAATAAAAGAATGTAGAGTGAGGACATAGGGAAAGGAAGACTAAGAGTACCGGAGGAGGCAGGGCATACTGTACTCTTTCGAGAGGAAAAAGAACAGGAATCCCAGCCATCACGTAATACAGGAAGAAAACATGGATAAAAGTGGGCATATGAGAGGGGGTCGAAAAATGAGAGGGATAAGAAACCGTAAAGCTCTTTCGTAGTCCACTGCGAGTCGCGCAGAAAGTGTGCGAATGTCATGATTGGACTAATGATCTTTCAGATAATCAAAAGGAGAAGAAGAGCTGCTAGAAACACCACCCGGGCCATTCTTCAATTCCTAGTTTTGCCTTTCTAGCGGCAAAGTGGCAACAACGCATAGGAATCCAAGTTATGGATAACAACACAACGAAAACTAATAAAACGCAGAGTGTGAACTACGGTAACCAAGATTTTAAATGAAATTAAATTCTATAGCTCTATCGGAATAAAGTGATTGTATAAGAAAATAAATTTTGAAGAGGAAAAAAAGAATTATAGTGCGTAGATGATGGCAATAGTCCCGTTGAGCACCAACAATATCCCCAGTTCATATTAGCCTAGCCAGATTTTGTGGATTGCTCGGCGAGGTATTGCTCGTAGAGTTTCTTCTGTGCAGCTTGGAGCTTCTCCAGCTTCTTGCGCTGTCCCTTCGACACCTGCCAAGGAATGATGCATCTTTAGTCTCGGTTCAACCATAATAACCAAACATCTTGGAGGGAAAAAATATATGTCATAGAGACATTTGAATGTTGACTTATATAAGTCTGGTAAAACTATATAAAGGAAATAAATTATTGATAAAGCTTAAAGAACCTCTTCGCCATTAGAGGAGTGGGTCGGGAGGCCGTTCTCATCAAACTTGGAGTACTTGGCGGCCTCCTCGCCCACTTGGAACATCTCCAGTGGATTGACACGGCGAGAGGCGTCTTTGGCTGCTTCCTTCTCCGCTTTCTCCTTGGCGCGCCGTTCCTTCTCCTGGAAATTAGCCATTCTTGAAATTGATTTTAAAAATTTAGTGTTGACTTCGAATTAAGGAAAAAGACCCATACATTAATAGTAATTGATCTAATATCGAAAAAGAAGCGAAATGACTAAGCGAACAAAGACAAAGAAGATGAAACTCATTGTCAGCGCTCACCGCTTGTTTGGCAACCTCGGCGGCCTTCTTCTGCGCCTGCTCGAGCAGCAGCGTCTCCCTGTCCACCAGCTTCAGAACACTCTGCGCCGTTCGGTCCTCCAGCCGCACGCCCAGTTCGGGAAGCACTTCATCTCGGAGTTGGTCGCACTCCTTTAAACAAAACTACATGTATTTTATTCCCGTCCTTGATAAACGTTTGAACTACTTTCTGACAACTGTAAGTATAAGTACTTCTTGATAAGTTGATAACATTAAAGGGTAGTAAAACTTAAAGAAATAAGAAAATAATTGTAATTTATTTTTTATTAATCTACTTTCTCTAATTCATTGCTTTTTCAATCTCCTATAACAAATCTCAACTTTTCTTTCTGAAATGAAAATGAAAGAAATACAAAATTGCAGTACCTCAAGGATGGCGTTGATCTTGTGATCTTTGGCCACGTTGCGGACCTTTTCCCGGAAGTCAGCGAGGGCAGTCAGGTAAGGCATCAGTGTCTCTTCCAGGTTAGCAGGAGTTCCATTCTCGTTGTCTCTAGAGAAAGAGAGAGAGAGAGAGAGAGAGAGAGAGAGAGAGAGGAGAGAGAGAGAGAAGAGAGAGAGAGAAGAGAGATCAGGAGGGAAGGGGGTTCGAATGGAAGATGAAACTAGAACAAGAGCGAGTGCTAATGGTAAGCCCATCCAAGGAAGACATGCCATTGTCCTGTAAACTGGGGTGAGTGAAGGTGATTCAGTATGCCTAAAACGGACTTTTTGGCAGGATGTCTGTAAAATAAAGATCGGGGTAAGGCTGACAAGTGATCCCAAATCATTGTAGTACTTTTTCGATTGTGCTATTTACATTCATTCCACGTCCAACCACGTGAACATGTGAAAAATCAAGAAAATTCAATCAGAGTGATTATCTCATAACAATGCTTACCCTGATCCCTCGACCGGGAATCCGATATCAGAAGTCGATGGAATCGCTCCAAACATCCTGAGGGTTCCCGTGATGAAGGCTGCAATGTTTCGAAGCAGCACGCAGTTCGGTGTCTCGGCCGTCTTCTCCTCAAAACAGAACCGTTGATATACAGGAAAGAAGGCACTTTCATTGAATATGCAAAGTGTACAATTGAATGGTCACAGCCTTAAATGTCCATAAATACTATAATCGATATTTTTCCAAATAAAAGATCGATAACCTTGGAGACTATGTAAGCATTGCCAATGTTGACGAGTTCTCTAAGCTTTTCAATCACAGTGCGAGTGTCGACATTGTCGCAGAGGGCATTGTCGATCTCTGCTCGGATACGGTAGAACTTCTCCTGCACCTCCAACTCGCTCGGCGACAGCTTGTGATAGCCCTGGAAAAATGGAACGAGATAAAAGAATTTATTATCATTCCTCTAAATGATGCACCGAAACATAATATGGATATTTTTTTATATAATGTTAATATACAATAGTTCCTTTTCTTCGTTCCCCATTTCTTGAACATACTCTCTCTCCCCCCTCTCTCTCTCTCTCCCTCTCTCTCTCTCTCCTTTCCTCTCTCTCTCTCTATCTCCGTCTCTCTCTCTCTCTCTCTCTCTCTTTCTCTCCTTTCCTGACCTGGCTGCTATCCGGCCGATAGTGCCTTCTCAGGATGTCCTTGACAAGGAGCAGAAACTCTCCGGTGATCTTCTCAAACTGCATCGCTCGCTCCATGGCAGAAGGGCTGAAAGGGAACAGTTAGCAACTGTCTTTAAACCCAAATAGAAATGGGACTACACATATTTCTTTGAAATGCTGAAATTGCTTAAAGTAAATTCCCATGGAAACAGTATTTCTCTTGGAGAAAAGCACAGTATAAAATGCAAAAAATTGTATTCTCTGAACACAGAGCAATCGGAATTTGAATAAAAAAAAGTACACCCGTGTTCCTGACATGCAACTCTTAAAGATAGTCGCAGATAGAACTAATAAAAAAATATTTTGAAGTAGTTCAAAAGTAACGATACCAGTAGTCGAGAGCATCCGTCCAGTTGTGCATGAGGAAGAGAATGCGCATTTGTCTGCTCGTGTACTGCTTGAGAGCCTCGCGGATCGTGATGAAGTTCTTCAGGGACTTGCTCATCTTCAAACCGGCAATTCGGAGTGTTCCGGCGTGCAGGAAATAGGAGACCCACGATGGGCGGTTGTAGTGAGCTTCCACCTTAAATAGTTCCACATCTTAAATATAGAGTCTCATTTATTTACCAACATCTAAACAGTAAATCTTTAAAACGTGTTAAATAAATTTTCACTATAAATTTTTGCAAAACCTGCCAAGGAAGGAAATGGGTCGCCTATCCAAGAGCCTATCTGCAGCTGTTTCAGTGAGATTATCCGAATGAATTCAGTTTATTCCAATTGGAATAACATAAAGAAAAGGACTAATATTTAAAATAAATTTGCACTATTGCGATTCTGGAGAGTTTCGCTATCCCTACAAGGAAAAGACACGAAAGTGTCCGAATGTCAACTGATTCCATTGTCCTGTTCTGACCTGAGCAATTTCATTGTCGTGGTGGGGGAACTTGAGATCTTGCCCTCCGGCATGGATGTCCAACTTCTCTCCGCACACCTCCGTGCACATTGCAGAGCATTCGATATGCCAGCCGGGACGGCCTGAACAAGTTTATAATAATGTTTTAGTAACTCTCAACTTTCCAAAAAAATCTTCAGAAAGGTCTCGTGGTGTTCTTTCGGGTTTGTACAATAGTACGTATTCAAGACCATCATTTAAAAGTATACAACTAGTAAGCAAAAAAGAGACCAGAACCCACCTTTGCCCCAGGGGCTGTCCCAGAAGGGCTCACCCGCCTTGCTCGCCTTCCACAGCGCAAAGTCGGTGGCGTTTCGTTTTTGCTGAACAACTTGCGCACATAATATGTTTAAGACTATTTAATTAACATCAAAGATTATTTCCACAAAAAAAAACATTAAGAAAAGAGCGATATCTACAAAAATGGACTGCCACCAACCGAGACTTGATCAGCGCCGAGGCTGAGTTCGCCCTCTCCTTCTCGCATGTTCTTGAGAAGCTGCTCAGCGTCGATGTCTCCGAATGCCTCGGGAACGAGCTTCGCGTAGAAGTGTTCGGGGCGGGCCTCGAAGGCAGACGTGTCGAAGTAAACCTTCAAAATAGACAATATTACATTTTCATCTCTTTTAAGTTACTATCATAACAAGTACATTACGGCAGAAAATACCACTAAATTGTTTCTCGGAAAGACATTTTAGTATAATGCCAAACAAAAGCAAACCAATATTCTGAAAAGAAAAGAATAAATACGAATAACTGACAGATCCATCTGCCCCGGCATAAGCGTATCCATTCTCGATGATCTTCTCTACAAACTTGACGACTTCGGGAACATACTCAGAGACGCGAGTAAGAACTTCCGGAGGGAGGACATTCAGACGGGCCATGTCAGAGAAGAACTCGTTCTCGTAACTGTAAGCACATCCCAATGCCATACAATTTCTCAGAGAATAGCAGTGACACACTAGCGAAAATAGGGGAATTTCAATTACGATGCATTTATGTTAGAGGTGAAGGAACGATATTAAGTAAATAATAAATAAATAATAAACCAGCATAACACAATGATAAAAAGAATAAATATAAAAGTAAAACAAACGTTTTGGCTAGTTGATCAAAGACAGAATGCTCGTTAACATCCTGGCCCTTCTTGGAATCCAACCAATCGGAGAGAACATCGCGCGCTTCGTTCAGAAGATTGCCCTAGAACACACTATTCTTTATTGGGCTCATTTCTTCACTATACAGATAATAATAATAATACAGTACCAACATTTTCGCTGTGAGATCATTCGTTATCAATAAAAAGAGCCGACCTTAGCAATGTTAATCTCCTCCTGCTGCTTCTTCTCAAGTGCTCCCTTCAGTCCTTCCGAGCTCTTCTTCACCTTCTCGATCATCTTGTCCAGCATTTGCTTCTTGTCTGCGTCCGTTTCGTCATCGTATCTCTTCTTGAAATGGAAAGATTTCTTCGATAAAAAATAAACAGGAATAAAAAAGAAAAAATTTATATACATGTTCACAGCGAAAAATAATAATTTATAACTTCAGTATAAATAAAATAAAAGAACCTGGAAGTGCTTGAGGGCATCGATGACATCCTGAATGACCTTCTGCGCTTCAATGGAATGCTCGTGCTCATCGAGATACGCAGTTAGCAGATGCCTCTGGCGAGCTCTGCAAGCAGTACTTCAGCCTTCTCCTCCTTTTCTGTCCGCATCAATGTTAAAAATATATTTCATTTTACATATCCACCCAGATCCTTATGTACAAATTCTACTTTTACTCTCCCCGCCTTGCATTCCGGAACTTAAGCCCACTCTGTTTTCCATGCAGTCGCCAGTGGCATTCACTCCCTGCTCTCCACCCTTCCTTCTTCTTCCACGGTCACCATCCACTTCAATATATTTCTGGGAAATTCCACACTGCTTTTTCTGTCAGATAGCATATGAGTCCAATAAATCTTACTCTTCGGTCTTCAGTAGTTATATCTAGTCCGGATCTGTTTTTCTTTTGGAATTGATTGTTGAGAGGGAGGAATGATCACAGCTGTGACAGAGTTGGATTCAATGCAATCGTGTCATTTATGTGAATGGAGAATGAAGGAATAAAAGGAAAGAAGCAGCAGAGGGAACAATGACAGGCATTTCCGGAAAAATGTACAGTATCGAGAGGGAAGAGTAAATAAGAGAATGAGAGAGAGAGGAGAGAGAGAGAGAGACGGGAAGAGAGGTCATTTCTTGTTGATACCAATTGAAATGTGCATATAAAGTCGCTGAAAGAGTGGCGGGGCAGGACGATGACGACAGCAAGAAGAGAGAATGAAAGAGACATTTACAGCAGAACACGTGGTGACGACAAAAATTGCTTGTCTACTGTTAACAGAAACGCTTCTTTTGTGGAAAGAAGTGGAATGGGGCAATGATTCCTCGTCTAAAAGAACATATTTTGAAGAAAAAGAAAGATTTTGCTTCCAGTCTCCTGAAAACTCCAAATCAGACTACCGTTTTTTTTTTTGTTTTTTTTTTTCTAAACATGGGTCAAGGTAACTATAACAACATAATTCAGTTTACCATAGCCCATAACGATGCGCTTTACAGTACTCCTGTTACAGATATCTACCGTAACCTTTCGCACCTCTTGATAATCTTGTCGTCAATGTCGGTGATGTTCATGACGAACTGGACATGGTAGCCGAAGTAGTCAGTCATGACTCGTCTGAGGATGTCGAAGGAGAGATAAGCACGCGCGTGTCCCATGTGAGAGCTGTCGTAGACGGTCGGGCCGCAGATGTACCATTTCACCTCAAGAAACAACTTTTTTTATTACCTACTCATAATTTGTTTTACTTTCAAACGATAAAAAAAGAAAAAAGAACATAATGTAACCACTAGTTTTTATTTCTTAAACTAGAAATTATTACGATTGTCGTTCAGAAGGATATCTATTTTTTCATTCTAGGCATAGTATTTCTCAGTTGTTGCATTGAGAGTTGACAAGGTTTCCTTGATAAAAACTCTCCTGGCCACTGCGGTCTCAGCTGGCATGTTTCACCTTTCTTCAATGCCCCTCTCGAAAGGGAGGTGATAGTGCATTGAAGCGGCTTATATTATGTTAGCCTGTCTGTCCATCAACGGAGCTCAAGGGAAAAGAGGGTCGCGGAGTTGTTAAACAGCTAGTAACCGGTCCATCTTTCTCTCTCGATCTTTTTCTCTCTCCCTTTATCTCTCTCTCGATCTTTTTCTATCTCTCTATCTTTCTCTCTGTTTTTCACTTATCAATCTCTGCCATTTTACACTTTCCTTTGTTCTTGCTTTGCCTACGTTGCACTAGAAGCCAATTACGTTGGGTGGGAGCCATAGATATGGCATGCCAGACCCGTGACACCCATCTGCCCTCCTTTTGCTCTTATCTTACTCACGTGTAGCGATCTGCCTTTTTTTCTTTCTGAGACTCTCTCTCTTCTCCCCCTCTTCTTCTTCTTCTCTCTTTCTTTCTCTCTCTCTCTCTCTCTCTCTCTCTTCTATCCCTCTCTGCCTGATGCAACGACCGCGGGGTGGAACAAAAGAAGATGAAACAAAGCGAACGCGAGAAAGACGAGAGTAAAACATCAGCAGAGTAGCCTCCGGATTAATTGATATGCTCACATGCAATGGAGACTCTGACGGAAGTTGAGTGTTCACGTAGCTTTTAGAGATGAACACAAGATCATTTTCGAAGTTCGCGCATGATAAAAAAAATAGTGGGGAAGACAGAGAGAAGAACATCGCTTCCCATGATTGAAGTAGTATTTCTTTATAATTTCTTTATCTTTTCAAGAATCGAAGAAGTCCAAGGATAAAAGGGAGGAAAAAGCCAGACCTGCTTGCCGTGGAGCGGCACGAATGGTTCCTTGCGACGCGTCAAGCTGTTGAAGAGGAAGAGCTGACGAGGTGGCGATGAGTTCGTGGGGACACTCCATGCGGGCTGCTCCCGTTTGGCTGCAAAGGTACGGTGGTGAGAATGCTAAGGTCCTGAGATTCCGGACTGGTAGGTTAACTGCAGCTGACTCCTTAGGTTGAGAGAGAAATCACCGAATACATAAAAAAAATCCGAAGACGGAGAACGATGGCAAAATTGTCAACGCATAAGACATCGGACTCGATAACAGCTGATAATTTCAACACATCTTATTCCTTGTTTGAGCAGTTCTTCTGACAATCTGAATAGGACTTCACTGACCAGCCGTGTCACCGGACATGCTGCGGAGGATGATGGAATCGGCTAGAGCAACGACGGGACGGCTACGGGCCGAGCTTGTTCGGAGGAGAGTCAGCAGAATGGTGTGTGGCTGGAAAGAGAGAGAGGGAGAGAGAGAAGGAGAGAGAGAGAGAAGGAGAGAGAGAGAGAGTGAGAGTGAGAGAGAGGATAGGAGAGATCAAAGAAAAGAAGATACAGGAGAAAAGACAGCTTCATTCATCAAAAAGAAATGGATCATAAAGCTTCGAAGAGAAGCTACACAGAAGCAGACGAAAAAGAGGATTAGAAACATACATAAGAAAAAAGGATAAATACGATACCTCCGCGAGTCTGCAAAGGAATCTGCTCCAGATTTAGCAAGCGGGTCTCGAGAGATCAGAAAATGTGACTCAGGGAAGGGAAGAGAGATGAGATGATGAGAGGGACCCGCCCGTAAAGGAGTCAGGCGGAGGAGGAGCGGGTTGAATGACAGCGACAAGCGGTTAGTAGAGGACCAGGTGGACCGGAGAAAGGCAAACACAGAGGGAGAGAGAGAGAGAGAGAGAGGGGGGGAGAGAGAGAGAGGGAGAGAGAGAGAGAGAGAGAGAGAGAGAGAAGGGAGAGAGAGAGAATAGAGAGAGGGAGAAAGAGAGAGCCAAATCGGGGGTGGAGAGGTGAGTGGAGTGCCGCTATTGCACCACCATAACCAAGAGAGTGGACGAACACGTCAGCGCTAGAAACGAACAAAATGAGCGGCGGAACCGACGGGCGCCAGATGAAGCATAGCTTCGGAAGGTGCCTAGCACAACAATGATGCAATCAGAAGACGCATCTCTAGCCATTGCATCATTCAGGCAAACGGCAGCCTTGCTAACAATACCACAAACGCTTTAAAGTTTAAAACATTAATAATAATAAAACTAAGGGAATAAAAGTGAAACCAGCGCCATCACCACCACATTCGACTACGTACAAGGAAACATAGATGATAAAAACAACTGGTACACCACCTAACCGAAGAAAGGAATGTCGTAAAAAAATCTTCGCCTCAAGGCGCTCCTTGCAGCTCACTCGAGAAATAAGCGTTTGAATTCGCACGATCCCCTGAATCACGACTCGTTCATGGAGGATTTCCCGCGAAAATGCCAGTTCAAATCATAATTTTTTGCTATTTGTTGTTAGAGGTGCTTTCGAAAAAGTTGGTAATTTGTTTTCCTCTTTCGCAATCAGTCTATCACGTGGTACAACCCCTTTTTCACTGACTCGTTCCGCGATTCTTTGTTGGAACCGGCGTGGTTTGTCGAGCAGTGTTATTTTCCTACCTGTGCTCTTTGACTAATTCCCAATTCCTTCATGTTTTTGAGAAGTTGAAATTGTAGAAATTCATGATTGTTACATGACGTGTTTGCGGAAAGAGAAATAGTCGTTAACGACAGGTATATCTTTTTTAAACTGCAGCTTTGCAGAGACCAAAGAGCGAGCTCAAGATGGATATCGCTTCGATGTCTGACGCAGCACTCCGCGACGAGTTGCTGAAGTACACGACTGCAATTGGCCCCGTCACGGGCACGACTCGCGTTGTCTACGAGAAGAAGCTGGCCAAGCTCAGGAAGGAGGGCACTCTGCTCAGCAATGTCAGCATTCCATCCTTCTTGTGGAGTTCTTGTCGTATGATACTAACCTTGCAAAATGGCAAGTGTTAGAACCCTTATGATGTCGAGCATTTAAATTAATTTTTGAATGACATTTTTCTGTAGACATCTTCGGGAACTCCGGCCGCAGCTCCTCCGAAATCTGTTGGACGCCCTCGTGGCAGGCGCGCTGCTGCGCCGCAGGCTACCGCAGCGCAAAGCGACAGTGAAGAACGCTCGGACAGCGAAGCGTCTGCTGCAGCTGCCGCCCCTTCCAAGACACGCTCTGCCAAGCCAGTCACTTCCACTCCGATCAAGGAGAAGAAGATACCCGCAACCAGGCATGTTACGGGAGGAGGATTTGGTCTTTTAAACGTTTTTTAAGTGTTGTATGATTATTCTTTAAATCTTTAAAGAGAGAAAATGGATTGTTATTGTGCAGTTAAGATTTCCTTTGCGAGAGTTTGCAATATGTTAATTGCAGAAGTACCACTGTGTCCTCCGACTCTTATTCTTCTTCGATTTACCCGAGCTTCGCCGCCGCGGCAGACAACAACGTCTCCTCGAACATCTTCACTCCCATCGACAAGCCCGGATCGACTCCGCCGCGGCGTCCGAAATCCCCGGCTCGAATGGTTCCCTCGCCCGCTCTGCGCAATACAAGTGGTAGGTGATCGGCTCATTCTATCACCTCGGACATGTTCAAGAAGGAAATGCTTCTTCTTTCAGTGTTCTCCAGTGTCGGCACGCGCCCCTCCGCGTCCTACAGTTCTCCTTCTTATGCTCCACCAAGTCAGTCCATATTTCATTTGTCAAGTTTTTTTTACCAACTAACATCGCGAGTAAGATGGCGAAGGATCTGCATATTACGAAGACAAATGTAAATCATATCCAGAAGCTATCGGGCCGCGGTTGTCTTACGATGTAATGTTTTCTTTATATATATTAAAAAGTTGTTCCCATCACTGTTATCCTTTGCGTTCTCTGCAGAAAAGAATATGGTGTTGGACGCGCTGGATTCGTGCAGCAGCGGAGAAGAGACGGATGACCACGAGGAGAGCAGCCGCGAGGTCCCCACTCCAGACTTACATAGAAGCTTCTCATCGACCTATTCACGGAAGAGCCAGCCGGCAGAGTCCAGCTTCATGTCTCTCTTCAAGAGAAAGCCCACGGTTGGTTGTTGGATGATAAGAGGAGAGCAAGAAAGTTATGGCTTGGGGATATTGACCCTATTGCTGTATGGACCAGCGGTTTAAAAATTTGAATGTTCATAAGGTCTAATTGTCTATGATGATAGGAGAGCTTCTTACACATGTACTAGATTCTGACTGCTTAGAACATCATTACTGTCTTCGTTTTTAGCTGACCTATGAGCGTGAACCCGGCACTCTATACGACATGCGAATGGAGGACAGACAAACCAGGGTGACCAAGGACAAGCAGACTGGGGCTTACAAGGTCAACCAGAAGAAGGTACAACCTTCGTTGTCGTTTTTCGTTATATCCTTAAAGCTATCGCATCCATTGATGCTGGAGAGGATACAATGAAATGGCAGTTATTATGTGTTTCCGTATGATTTGAAACTCTTTCTTACGAAAGGATGAAAGAAGAAGGGAAGTTTTTGCAGGTGCTCCCCTACGACATCCCGACCCTTCTGATCATTGTCTTCAGCGCGTTCCTTATCGTCCTCGCAGTCGCGTACTTTGCAACGGCCAAGAGTGAAGCGGTCGCGTCCACTGCGAGCATTATCACTGGTATCTCTTTCTCCTTGACACCACTCCCCATTCACATTCTTTTTAATAATCTATTATCAATGCTAATGATTCCCTTGTCTCTTCAGGAGCAGTGCGCGACACCGTAAACCTCCTATATGTCTACGCCGTGCTTCCCGTTCTCATTCTTGTCGGATGTTAGTCTCCCTTTTGAGTAATATTATTTTGGTTAAAGAATTCACTGAGAGAAAAAAAAGAAATAAACGGACTCATTTAAGTTGCGGTCGCCGTTGGAGTCGTCTACTTTGTCGTTCAAAACCGGAAGAAAGCCCTTGCGGAAGAAGAAGCCGCATTCTTCGACCTCATTGATCTCATTCTCGGTATGAAACTCTCTCTCTCTCTCTCTCTTCTCTCTCTCTCTCTCTCTTGTGTATGTAATTTTGAACTTTATTTTTTTTGTTCATAATTCTTATCATCATACTTACAAAACTTGCAGAGAAACTCCAGGATGCTCACGAGGGCGGGAAGGACTGCATTTCCATTCCGTACATGAGAGATGAGATCTTCCCTCCGGCGAAGAGGTGTTCATTATTTACACAGAAGAGTGTTGCTCTCATTAAAGTAGTTGATGAGAGGGGACTGGAAAATACATGTTTGAAGCTAGAAAAATTGACTAAGAAATAACCTTTTAGACGCGGCGCCGAGCTGGCTCGTTGGGAACGCGCGGTTGAGTGGCTGAACGAGAAGGAGTCTCGAGTGGCGACAGAGACGGTGATGCTGAGAGGAGTGGAGTCGCCCGTCTGGAAGTGGGTCGGCCAGGTCGACAAGCAACCCGCCAAGTGGCAGGGAGCTGGTAAGAGATAGACAGACAAGAAGGAGCATATTTCCACCCCCCTCCCCCATCTCTATTCTGATCTATGAAATAAGTTGGGGGAAAACTCATTTACGCGTTATTCAACCATCCAACGACGCCTTAACGCATTTTATAACGTGTTTTATCTGAAATATTTGCAACAGTTAACATTTCTCTCTTTCTAAACCATGATTCTGTGACCTCTTCGCTAACCTCGATTCAGCCCCATTCTCTATCACTTGTTTGCACTAGCGATCTATATTCTTCGAATTTGTTTTCGAACGTAAATTTGCCAACACGAGGCTGAAAGAGGCCAAAGAATTTTGTAAGCCTAGTGGGTCTCGGACATAATTCTTATCTTTTAACCTTTTTTGTCTCCAAGA